>JAIPRL010001223.1:0-91361 GCA_025469235.1 Pemphigus obesinymphae
ATATACAGTGTAAGCGACGAATCGAATGTATAATATTAACGTGCGGTAAACATCGTATATACGAGTTACAATATTATCATAATAGGTATATATATATTATTATTATCGGCCGACGAAACCGTACAATAAACGGCAATTATACATCATTAGTCATATTTATATTAACATAATAATAATATGTGTCGGGTATAATTATTATAATGTACGTTCGTATATTTTATATTTTCTTCGATAGTGCCGGTGGACGACGAGTTCGCTTTTAACGGGGCACGATCGATCCATATTATATTATATTATTTTACCGTGTGTACAGATGTCCAAGGCCGGCCGCGAGTTGAGACGGATTTTTATGAACAGCTTTTGACGAGCAAAAAAAAAAAACAAAAAAACAAAAAAAAAAATTGATCAGATCGATAGGGTATGGGAGCAATTTTCTCGTCGGGCAAGACGTTTCGTGGCAACGATATAATCGTTTCATTCATCAAAACCATTCTGATCCGAACGGAACGTGTACGTACTATTATTATACTGTCATCCGGACGATATTCAATATTTTAAACGATTTATTAACGTAAACAGTCGTTACAAGGAATTAAAACAAAAATGAAAATCGTGCGCAAATTAAACACAAAAAACACCGGTCAGTAGACAGCGAAAACACTTCGATCGAATTTCAGTATACGATTACTATGGTGGCGGACGTATTGAGTTTGAAAGCGACGGTAAATGATTATAATTATAATGTGTATACAAAACTTATATACCTAGTCGGTAACTATATACTTAGATCTTACTCGTTTATTTGTTATTTTCTAATTTACTTTTCGTGATATTTACGTTAAAAAATGTCGTTTTTCGTTACGCTTTTGAAAAGTGTTTAAAAATCCAAAAAATAGCCTCTATAACGTGCCAACGTGAACGAATTTTCTATCAAAAAACCTCTATGCCGGGAAACTCTTGACAATACATTTTTATCTTCAAACCTTAGTTTTGTATTGCTTATATTTTTATAACGTGTAACGTCAAAAATAACGCGTTTATTCATAAAAATTAGATACTTTTAAATAGTAACATTTCGTTACATTTACATTAATTGAAATGTGGTAAGTATAACCAAATTTTGCTCAAAGAAGTAATTTTGTTACGGTAATTTGTAATTTGCATTATGTTACTACCAAACACTGCCCATCTGTTTACAAAGAAAGTGGAAAACAATTTATATTTCAACATTAGAGGCTATAAAGAGCAACAATTTTCCTTAATATTATTGATAAAAATAATTTTTTAGGAGTTCAAATGTGCAATTTTTATTAAAAATACATCTAAATATTGTATAGAAGTGTAGACAATTGTAATCACCAATTGCACCAATGGCACGTTTTTGGTATTAATTATAATAACTAATTAAATATAAAAGTTAAATTTAGTCTAAACTGGTTTTAAGTGTTTCCTCATTTTTACTATAATACACATATTCCATATTCGGTAAAATTTTAATTTGTTGGGGAAGTTAATGATTAATGTTAACTCAGTTAAGTTAATAAATAAAATAGTAAAAGTTTTTTTTTTTTTTTGTATGAGTTAGTATTACATTTGTGATATACAAGTACTATTAAATAGGTATCTATTATTTTTTTGGAAATATTGTTATTTTTTAACTTAAAGCATTTTAAAATTGTTAAAACTCATTAACATAATATTAATGAAAATTCTACAATATAAATTTTATAATTATTTTTATTAAAATTAACAACAAATAGGTTCATAAAAATGTTTGATTAGTAAGTACCTGCTACTTTCTTTAAAATTCTATTAAGTGGAAATTGTTCATTGCAAATTAGTTCCTATACCTAAATATTGTTTATTGGTGGAAAATCTAAAATATTTCTCAATTTATATTACGAGGAAATTATTATATAATATATAGGTATTCTTGTTTTATTTATATTTTCGGGAAATAAATAATTAATACAATATAATAAATAATAGATAAGACAAAAATAATTTTATTTTTATTCGACCATTTGGCAATGAACACAATATGAAATCGAAATGTTTCAATTGTTTAAAAATTTAATTAGTTTTAATTAAAAGTTAATGAAACCAAAAATATTTAAGTTAACAAAAGTCAAATATAAAAAAATAAGTTAATAGTTGAAAATAACTTAACTTTTAACTTATTAACTCGTATTTGCCCAGCATTGCAAATAGTATCTAATAATTATATTTCGAATAAATTACAATATTATAACCAAAATCCATATATTTGTATCATATATTTTGTCGAAAATTAAAAATATTACTAATGAAGTTATGACTTATTTATATTAATTTTTTAAAATATTTTTAAGATATTGTTTATATACGTATGAGTTTCACTTTTATTCAATTTTCATTTATTAAAATACAAAAATAGTATTAAAAGTTAATTATCTAATTTATAACTTTACTAGTTAAAAATAAATTTTAAAACTTTATTTAATCAAACCATGGAAAAGTTAACTTTTTATACAGGTATTTTATATATATAATAACTCATTCTTTATTCACAATAACAAGTTAATCACAAATAAAAATGGAGACCTAAAATAAGTATAGAAGGAAATTTAATTTCCTATACCTTTTTATAATTTATGTAAAAATCATCTTTGGTATAAATAATAATTTTGATTCTAAGTTACATAATTTTTTTTTTTTTTTTAACTCAAATTAGTATAAATAAAAATGAACTGCAGTTAATTACTTACTAGAAAATGTACAACTCTACTCTGTAACATGAGAGTACATAATTCAGTAGCCATAGAAAAAAAGGCGTCCATGGCTGCCGGCTTGCTCATAAATATAGATAATGTAATAAATTTATATTATTACTTAAGTAAATAAAAAATATAACGATAACTTAACTTTTCAACTTCACTTCAACATATTAATTTATCAACGCTCAATCTAAAATGTATTACTTTTCACATAAAATGTGTACAATATAACTAGTTATAAATCATTTTTAAATTTTTTACTTGCCTATTAACAATTAACAATTATTGTTTTTGCCATTAAATAACTGATGTACCTAATTTTAACAGTCATTGTTTTAATTGGATTTTTATAGTTATTTTCGTAGTAATTCTGCAGTTACTGTTACATTAGCACACTTAGCCAATGTTTGGGCGAAGGATTTTCGTGTAGTTTTATATTCCGTTATACATATTCTAATTTTAAAAAAATGAACAGTGAAAAGCAAAAAAGATTTCATTTTTTTATCTATAGAGAAAAAAATAATTATATCAAGTACCTATATAACACGTTTTTTCCATTTTAACTATAAATTTAATTACCTAGTTGAAATTCTCACTGTAGTTAACTATTTACTTTTAAGTTTTAACTAAAGGATTTTTGATTGTTGATCTACGACACGACATATTAAATGGCAGCAAACATTTCTATCGACGCATCTGAAATTTAAACTTTTTATTTTTCGTTCGACAAATAATATTTGTGTTTTTTTTTTTTTTTTTTTACATTATTGCATTTATTATCTTAATGGCGTTAAATGTTAGGTATATTACATTTTGTGTTATATCTATATATTATATGTACGCATAAACACATATGAATGCGGTAATGTAATGCATAGTTCACTTTTGCAATAATAAACAACAAAATTATACACGCAAGGTTGAGTTAATCTCTGTACCTAATAGAATATTTCGATTCACGACTAGCTTTTCATACATATTATGAAGTAATAGGTATACCGAGTAACACACTTATCTCGTGATTATACGATTGTTATTTTACGTGTATGAACGATAAAAAAATGTTTCAAATCCCACAGTTTACCAGCTTCATATTCGGTTTTTTTTTTTTCGTATAATATTCGCAAATTTTTTATTTTATCAATCGAATATTCTTCAACTCTCGTGTCCACTTGTTTAAAAAAAAAAAAAAAAAAACGTCAAGTTCACGGTTTATATAATATAAAACTCAATCGAGTTCAAAATACGTGAAAAATGTTTAGAAATGGTTGATTTTTTTTTAAATATATTGAAATTTTACTCATCACTTAATGAGTATAAAATATGGGGTTAAGTTATTTTGACGAAAAATCAAATAAAACCAAATCCCAGTAGGTACTGTGTATACTATTATATAGTTTAATATTTAATAAATATACATATATATATATGTATAAAGTATGATTAACATAGGATATTATAATAATAATAATATTATTGTCATAAAATGTTTATTATGAAATTAATTTTTCTTAAAATATTCACTATATCTTGTAAAAAATAGGAATTAAATTGTGTTATATACATACACTTATCTAAGCATACCTAAGTATATTAGTAAATTATAAAAATATATTTTGAAATAAATCTTATGTTGTATATTTCTAATCCTTAGTAGAAATCTATCTATAAGGTAACCAAAAAATGGTGAGTAAATGTAAGTACATTTTGAATTATAATGTTGACACAATTTTAAATTTACAAAAACCAAACCTAAATCTCTTCATTAGTATCAAAAGAGTTATTAGATAATAATTTGTTATAAAGCTAACTATTTAGAGAGATACGGATACATTTCTTGATTTAGTCCTCTCCAAATTGTCACTTTGTAATTTAATATAATAAAAATAAAAATAATATTCATATTTTGAATTTTAAAAATATATAATTAATATAATATTATTTAATTATTTTTTTGTTAGATTATAATATTGGACTGTTGATTTTTTGAGAAATTAAAAATTCAAGAAACGAAAAATAATATTCTGAATATATATATATATATATATATATATATAAAGACACGTCGTTTTAGTTAACTAATAATTATTAACTTTAAAAGTCATAAATATTTTAATAGATTCATTTAAAATGACGATAAAATGAATTTTGCGTTAGTAAATAAATTATTATTTGTGTTATTAAAAATTACTTCTTAAAAATAATAATGACATTGCAGTTTTTACTCTATACATTTTTAAAATAAATTACAACACTATATATTTTTCGATATCCCAGTTCATATCAATAATGCATTACAATTAAAATTGATTATTTTATTTTTATTATGTCTGTTGTTCAGCAATCTACAAAACATCTAGTCTCAATATAATACGTATATAATATAATATATTATATTCCCCGTAACACGTTATTAATTATTTGATTTTATTTTTATACCGGATGTTAATAGCGAATAAATATTAAATTATTTTTTTCAAACAAAATTTTAACAAAACGCATTTCCGTTTTCAATTATACGTTAAAATGTCATTAATATTACTTATTAAAAGTTATAAAATGATTACTGTATTAGTTACTATTTAAATTATATAATTTCGTTACAGTAACGAATAATTAAAATCGTTTATATGAATCTATTTTTATAAACATAAACGATGTGATATAGTATAACCGATAAAAAAAGGAAATTTGTTAACATACGTGTTGGATGTTAAATTCACGAATATTACGATATACCTACCTAATATATTATATTTCCAACAATGTCCAAAAAACGTCTAAATGTGCACTTTTGAAATGTTAGTAAAACTTGCAGTGAAGTAGGTTTAAAATCTATGATAAACGGACAACAAATTTTTTTAAAATGTTAATAGTTTCAATACGAAATATTCGAACAAACGGCTTTTATAATCGGAGCATCCTAGTTGGATCCTGGATTATTTTAGGTCCTATACTAGTTGGGTTTTTGTAACCCAAGATTTTGTAAAATGAATGTCTTATACATTTTTACAAACACAAAAGTGATTTTTTTTTTTAATTGTATTTTATATTATATGTATTTTTAATATTTGATTTTTGACACTTAATATTTTTTCATTTGTATTGTATTATGTCATATTTTGTAAAATTCCAATCTTTTATATTTTTATTATCTCCACAAAAAAACATTTTTAACCATACCTGTCGTCAAAAATAGATCGTAGACAGTCCTAAGTCCGGTAAAATGGAAGGAAAATGTTAGTGTAGTGCAGTATTTACCGAAAAACATTGGCGACCCAACTAGTATAGTACCTACCTAAAATAATCCGGGACCCAACTAGTAATAGATAATTTTAAATTCGGGACCCAACTAGGACGCAGCCTTTATAATAATATTATGTTAGCCGTTATAAACTCACGGCCGTTACGATAACGTAATAATAATATTAATCGTAATATTATAATATACTCGTATTAAAATATTTCAAACTTATTATTAAGATTATTATTATTGTTGTTGTTTTTTTTATCTCGTAAAAACTAAAATAAATATTAAAATAACGGTTTAAATGTATATTATTATGTCCACACGCCATAAATGCCTTGGTTGTTAAGCACACTATATGTAGGTAGGTAGGTATAGGTATACACATAAGGTATATAATTTTATTTCATTTTTCCCCGTGGAACTAAAAGAATATTTAATATTATTCGTACGAGTGTTTTACTGTTGGTCGTCCACCGTCATAAAGGTCGTGTGACATAATAATATCTGACATTTATTTATTCAAATGAAGTTGGTTATTTTAACCCGAAAAATATATACGTACCCGTACCCGTACCTATACTATAGCCATAGAAGTTCGGATTGCCTGTACATTTTAGAAAACTAATTAAACGCACGTTTATTTTAATTTGACTGCCTTACGAATCGGTCGAAAAAATAACGATCACCGCCGTAACGATTTATTTAGGTACCTACATTGAATTTACATAACAATTACAGCTGAAATACCGAATAAAATTACAATGACAGTAAAGTTGATAGCGTTATTAAAAAAAAAAAAAAAACGAAAATTATTTTTAGGTTATACATAATATGTGTGCGTGCATATATTTTTCAACGTCGATGGGTTAATAAATGTCAATTCCAGTTTATTGTGTATAGGAATTTCAGAAAAATATTATTCTCATATTGATAATACTCTCATCTTCTAACGATTTGCTGAAATAAAAATGATACGGGACGGTGCTATAAAGAGGATTTGATGGACGTGTCAACTCCAAACTCGGAAAACTTAAATGCAATCAATAAGTAATCGGTAAATTTGCTACCTGTAGGGCTTAAATGTTTAATTAATTAGCAAATTAAAAAAATTGATTGACTCACACACCCAACCATGTGAAGTTTAAAATCGGACCTGAACTTTAAGTTGTAATGTTAAACCCGAATCAAAGATTATGGATTTATGTGGAACTCGAGACAATTCCTCTCCGAAAAAATATTTAAGGGACGGCGGGACCGTGAGCTCCGACCGATTAAATGCCAATGAAATACTTGCTTTGGAAAACGCAAAAAAAGCCTCAGAATCCATGTCTTTAGGTAAGATTTTTCGGACTTCCAACTCTTCGACCCACCTCTAGTATATTTAAAATATTGTGCATAAATATTACAAAATGTTTATTTAACCAAAAGTAAATAGGTGTCTTATAACAATGAAATACGATTTGTGAAAAATAAATCATTAAATCTAGTTTCCAAATAATAATTCTTCATTAACTATTTTATTTAAATAAATTCAATCATCTTACGAAGTACAAAATTAGAACAATTAATATTTAATGTTTATCGCAACTATATGTATTTAATCCTGTTATTAATTGTTATGCATACCTACTTAATTTCCAACATAATATTGTTTTAAAGTTAAAATTATGCCTTTTTAGTAGATACTTATAAATACTATAAATTGTACATATATCCATTTATAAATACACTATAATTATATGGTATAACTATAATATATACTGAAATATGTAGAGATATATACGAATTTGAAAATAAAAATGCATAAAGGTATAATATACTGGACATCTATTAAATATTATTATAAAATTTAAAATAAGAAATGCATTTACTTAATACCTTAGTTTTTAAGGGGGTATACGTAAATTAGTTATATTCAGTGATATATAGTCGTAAAACTTTTAGTGGGTGAAGTCTTAAGGAATTATCCTCTACCCAGTGATACGACTTTTTTCTTTTTGCGAGGGACGGATGTGGTCCTCTAAATTATTTCAAACCCCAATTTTTTTAGAAATAAAACATATGTTGATAAAATCGAATATTATGTTGGAATTGAAACACTTCCCTCCCCGTCCCCCTAACGTTTAGACTAATTGTGATATTTTCAGGATCATGATCCGAAAACGTTATATTTATAACGTTATAACAATAAAATTCATTAACATATTAGAACGGAAAATTTAAATAACATTTTAAATTCAAAACCTTTTCAAGCCTTATCCAGAATGACAAACGAGTTTTAACACTAGATAAGGGATAAGAAAAATAGAAATAAATTTTTTTGTATCTCAAAAATATAGGATTATTAAATTAAAAACCGTAGATACAAGTAATATTGACTCAGAAAATTATCCAGTATTGCCATGAATACATAATTTTATATTAAATTATCTGTGATATTGTTTTTAACAATGCTGCGCATTACGAGTTAATAAGTTAACCAGTTAAGTCAAAAGTTAGGTTAATTTTAACTTTTAACTTAACTTTTTATTACTTAATTTAGATTTGGTTATTATTATTTACTTTTAAATGACAAGTTACTTTTAATTAAAACTCAGTTAAATTTATTTTGAAATAATTGATATATGTTGATTTCTTATCTTCTTATTCTGTCTATTGTCAAAATGGTTAAATAAAAAAATTAATTTTTTTTAATTTAAACGTTTTTAATAATTATTATATTATAAGAATTATTTATTTCTCGAAAATATAAATAAAATAAGAATACCTATATATCATATAATATAAGTTATATAAGTTAAGTTGTAATATAAGTTGAGGAATATAGGTATTAGATTTCGGTCCAATAAACAATATTTCAGTTGGTACTGATTTACAATGAGCAATTTCCATTTGTTAAAATTTTAACGAAAATAGTAGTTACCTGCTAATTATTTTATGAACCTATTTGTTGTTAATTTTAATAATTATTATTATAAATACATTATAGTATTTTAAATAATATTACGTTAATGATTTAAAAATTTAAAAATGCTCATTATTACAAAATAATAGATACTTATTTATACCCGTATATCTCAAATGTTATATTGACCCATACAAAAAAAAAAAAATATTAACTTAACCTAAGTTAATAAGTTATTTTTTAACTTGTCTAACTTTTAACTTAACTTAACCGTTAAGAAATAAATAACTATTAACTTTAAACTTTTATTATTATTTTTTATAAACTTAACTTGAGTTAAAAAAAATCATTAACTTGTCGGGCATTGGTTTTTAATAGAATTTATAAATAAATTGATCAATGAATCTTTTGGTATTAGTTATTAAGAAAGATAATATATTTTTAAAAATATCTAATATCAAAAATAATTAATATTATGACACCTACATGTTTTATATTAGGTAGTATTGAATTAGTTAATATGACGTGGGGTGAATATTGCATAAAATTATAAGTAATATGTGTACGGTATGAATATACTAAACACGGCTTACAAGCATTTAAAATTTTGGAAAATCGATAGATAAATGCATATTGATTATTATCATTTTGAATTGATCTTCCCGGATACACGCAATTCATCATATTTTATTGTGTATAAATATATATTATTATGAAATTTTTTTTAAATGAGTATATACTGCGATTTGTCAGTAGACCGTAAATAATAATTTGTCAAAGTAGTGAGTTTGGCTGTACGGATTAATAAAAAAAATCGAGAAGTGGATATACGCCGTATACCCCCGTATACCCTCTACTACATCCCTGGTTTTATCAAAATTTTTAGGGAAATATTTAAATTACTTTTAAAATAGTCATATGTCGGTAACACTTTTTATTTATTAATAAATAATTATTGAAAAGACGTATATAAAGACCAAACATCCTGACAATTGTTATGGGTACTTACAATGTTCCAATTTGAATTCGAAAAATATATTGAGATTCTGTATGCTCATTACTAGAGAATGTGGGGAACGATTTTTTCATATTATGTTTTTTTTTTTCATAAAACAATGGTTGGCAAATTTGTAAATTTCCAAAAATCAAAAACCTACACATTTTTCACATTGTTTAGTAGAACTATAAAATGTCTGTATCTGATATTCCCTAGTAAAGAACACACAACGCTTTAATATATTTTCAGATTTTAAATCAGAAAATTCTAAATAGTCTTCATTTTGTCAGGCTTTTAGGTCTAAACCAATAATGAATTAGGAAATACACCGCTTAAGACCGTCTTAACTTAACATTGTAAGAAAATTAATTATATAATAACTTATTCACATAACTTAACTACATTCTCTGATGAGTTTACAGTTCATAGTTTCATACAATAACTTCTAACACTAACTTGATTTTAACTATTTATTTGTACTGACGCATGTCTAAAATATGTTTGCAAATTGGTATTATATAATATAGTTACTACTGTAATAAATAACATAAGTCGATTGTGACCACTAGATTTTACACAAATATAAAATATTGCAATAAAACACCCCACGTGTTATATATATATATTAAAAAAATTACCAATACTGTATAAAAATGGTTTTTACTCTTTTTCATATTGGTTCCAACTCTGCTCTAAAGAACTTTCAATTATATTTACAAATAAAGGTTTATATTAATTACAAATAATGGTGTTTCTAATCAGTTTGGACAATTTGATTAGGGGGGGGGGGTATGAAGCCCAAATCCCAAATGTAAGAATTATTATTTTAGATTCAACTTTTTTCAAAATTAACTTAAAAAAAACTTGTTTAGATGCATTCATTTAAATATAAATGAAATATAGTGGTTCATGCTTATAATATAAAAATATTTCAGTAAATTTAGTCATAAAAATGGATTACTAAACATTTTTTTAAATATTACTTTATTATAACAAATTTATCTAATTACCCAATTATATAAAATTATATTAAAAACTAACTACGAATAATGCTAAAATATTTATTTTATTTTAATGTTTTTCATTTATCTATGCCCAAACAGGCATTAAATTAAATTTACTAAAACGATAAAATTGACTATTGTATTCTTAGTACAACATTTTGAATATACGATATCTATAATAGGTGTGTAAACAAAGTTGAACTATAAAGAAGGTAAATCAAATAAAGAAGATTAAATTATTAACAAAATTGATATAAATGTTTAAGTGACTTACTATATTATTCATATATATATATAATCTAAACGAATTGTAAGTTTTAATATTTAACTTTGAATATTATAAAATGGAAACTTTTTCATTAGTGTATACTGCTTATAGTCCAACTAATAGATACCTAATATAATATAATTAATTTATAAATTAACGATTTAGATATAAACTATATTATTAATTAATTAATTATTTACTATATTTAATATTGATTAAAATGTTGGTTATACTTACGAGGATAATGATAACATCCTTTTATTTATTTACTCGATTTATATACAATTATATTAATTATATATATATTATTTATTTATGTTTTTAAATATATAAATTATGTGTTACAACTTACAGGTGGTAATTAAGAAATAATTATATAAAATTATAAACTGATTTAGTCCGTCATCATACCTAGTCGTATAATACTTTTTTTATTTGATTGATCACATAGTAATAATATGCTGAATTTAATATTATTAAATCGATAAACATTAAATGTTAATATTATGTAAAAGTGTATATATTTTTTTTCTTATCAAAAAACAAAAATGTAAAATTGTTATCAGAAATTTATGTACGTAGTTAATATATTACGTTTTACGTTACATATAACTGAATAAAAAAGCACTGATATCGATTTAGAATCATTATTCTTGTTGGTACACTAAACATGTCATTTTTCCAGTAATTTCTTAAAATTTAAAGAAAATCTACAAAAATTATTGGAATTTGTTGGGAAAAAACATTATTCAAAATTTCGTTTAGAACTATTTTGTTATTCAATGTTTTTATCCTTTTCTTCCAAATCTAAAATATTAATACGACAATTTCTTGTCTCAAAACTAAGGGGATAAACTTACACCATCTATAATTAGACAACTTTTTTATTTTTTAGTCAACGTCATTGGATTATTTAATTCCTATTTCATATTTATTTTTTAACTATTTTCAGAGTTTCTGTAATTTTCCCTTATAGGTATATTGTACTTTAGAATTTGTGAGTGAACTGAACATCTATCTTGGTCTAGAATCGATATTTGGAAGAATTTAGGCAAGTTAGTAAAAATACAACATAATATTACCAGGGAGCTAGAAAGTATTTTGAAAAACTATTAAACTCGGAAAAAATTGAAACTTACTTCTCAATAGTTGAAATCCGAGAAAATTGTAAAATGTATTCTGTAATCGTGTAAAATATTATTTTATATTTATGTTTAGTGTTTACCTATTATACAAAATCTTATTAGCTATTATTTATTACATCATATATACCCAAACATGAAACAATAATACAAAATGTAATATTCTTGTCTGTCGTTTTAACATTTCAATATTCATAAAATAAATGTAGTTTTTGTATTTTATAACTTGTAAATCGAAAGCCCGAGAAATCCTATTACTTACCTATAACTTCACATACAAATAAATACAAAATCTTCTAACATACCGTTTTAAAATATTTAATTATCTATAAAAGTTACTATTATTGTTATTATTATTATTATTAATTGAACTCGAAAAAATCGAAAACATTTAAAATCCGAAAACTCGTGACCGGAGAAACAAAAACTTTTTTCAATTTCAAAACCGCAAAACGAAAATATTTAAGCCCGTTTCGGCTCCTTGTATCCATTTTAACAGAGTGCTGTACATATCGATTATTGAGCTTAATGTTTAAAATAGTTACTGATCTCTTTGCCCAGTAGGTACAGTAAATTCGTTTACGACAGCGCCATGTTTATTAATTAAGTAAGAGATATACCTATTGAAGAACATTAGCACATGCATTTTTATTAAATTATGATATAATATAGGCGTTATACATTACACGAGGATAATGCGATATTAACACTATATAGGTGTAATGTGCTGCAGTGTTATCACGTTTTTTTCTTCTGCCGATACGTTTTCGACTTTTTCGATTAACTCCCGACACTAAAATAATAAAAATCTAAAAGTCCTGGTTAAAATGGACATTTTTCCGGAAAATAATCGTTCTACAAGCTTGGCGTTTTTATAGGTTATCTTTGTACAATTATCATGAATTAATTTAATCCGCCACCCCCGATAACGTTCGCAACCCCTAGCTGCCATCCCCTACTTTTATGTATCGTTTGACGGAATGAACTTATATTCGTAAGTCGGTTAATTATATCGACGCGTCGGTCGATTGTCCCGCAGTTCCCATAATGTGCGCAATGCACACGTGCCGTGTGCAGAGTGTATCGTTACGATCGTTACGCCGTTGACGTAATATTAGGATATTATTGGATGAAATAAAAAAAAAAAAAAAAATCATCATTTAACTATTGTGCCTATATACTTTCCGTTGCACTCGAGTGCGGATATTCGGGATGGTATATATATATATATAAATATCTAAGAGAATAAATAGGAGGCATGTTCTCAAACGACTCTAAATAACAATAATGGTATTATAATGGGAAACAAATCTGTTTATAAAAAATGAAAAAAATAAAAAAAAATAAAAATAATAATAATGATAAAAAAACCGTTTGACCACATCTGTTGACTGTTGTGCTATAATACGTGATGAGGGGTGGGGGGGCGAAGGAAATATGCACACGCACATGCATACACACACTATATATTATACATGTATTTATATATATATATATATATATATATAAACTGTACATCCGTCGAAACATATTATATATATATATATATATATACGTATACACGAGATAAATACAAGTCTTTGAACGACCACCAATGTGTGTGTGTGTACATATTATACCTACGAGACACGAGTTCTTCTAAGCGAAACACACGCAACGCGTCCGGACGACGGGCGAGAGAGAGAGAGAGAGAGAGAGCACACACGTACTTGGCCATTTTGTTTCGTGCACGGACCACAACTCAACTGAAACATCCAAGGTTTTTGTTTATCCACGCACACACACATATATATATATATATATATATAGTATATACATATATAATAAGTATATATATATATATAGTACACACATACATAATATACGTATAAAATACAGGGTACCGCAAGGTTATATTATATTCCTATATATTTATTCTGGAAGAAACCCGTAGAAAAACGAAAAAAAATCGTGCAAATCGTCCGAAACGTGTCCACCGTATCTACTCGTACGACCGTTCGTGATCCTAGATAGACGGACAGACGACCCAATAAAAATTTTCAGAAAACGTGCTCGAGGCAATAAACACGTGGGTAGGAAAGTCCGACTTATATAAAATGGCGTTGGCCACACTGGCGGTGCCATTCCTACAGAATGTACCTAATTAAATTACGTTACGCGTCACACCGTTGAATACTATTCAAATTATTACTTTCGCGTTACCTGAAACTGTTTTTATCCATAAAATGAAATGACCCGCTAGACACCGTGACATTTTCCAATATTGTTCAATGCAGAACGTTTTTAGGATTTAATTTTCAGTATACATTCTATAATCTATACTATATACTCGGTATATATACGTTGAACAACTTGTCATATTTATAAATTTTATTTATTAATGAACCTACAAATATCGTCTTTATAAGCGCGAAAATGTACGTTTTGAAAATGCTAATAAGACGATGTGAAAAAAATCAATTTTAAAATAATCAAATTTAAAACCATATTGTTCTAGAAAAAGGTGAAATTCAATCATTGTCCGTTGATACTAATTTTCACTTTTATATAAATTACCAAGACATCCGAGTTCATCGGCGTAATTGAACACGGATAATGAAACGACAAATTAATATTTATACAAAAAACGATACAAACATAATATAATTATGATGGTAATTAGTATTATAAAGCAGTATGTGTTTGGTTGTAAAATTACTTGAATGTAGTCACATATTATTCGGATTTGAACCTAACCTTGATTGTATACTTGTATAATTTATAATATTAACGATCTGTAACGTTAAAAAATAACGCCAAACTTCGTCGAAAATATTTCTAAATTGTAATTGCGTTAATTGAAATAACAAGTAATGAAATATTACCGCGTTACTCGAAAAGTAATTTTTACAGTAATTTGCGTTACGTTATGCACAATATCAGAATGGGTTCTCATTGCTTCGGGGGAACGCCTGATAACGGGTATTATGGTAATGACGAACACCACTAATTATTATGATATCATTGTAAAGATCGGTCGAAAAACCCGTATAACAATAAATGTACTGTAATCCAGTACAAAACAAATTTCGGACGATTTGTACGATATGTTTTTTATTTGCCTTTTTATATTTATCATTGTTGCACCCTGTATATAACCAAACACAACACATGTACATATTCACACAGATATACACTCACACAGAGACCTAATATCACGTGACAGCCTGACATATAATAATATATGTAAAAACAATTGAAAATTCATAATGAGGCCTCGTGTGTGTGTATTTATACATACATATAAATGTGCGTGTGTGCACGTCTTCCAAATGCATCATAGTAATAATTATGGTATATAATATAATACATATATAAGTATAGGTACGTATATACATGTGATGTGTATTTTAATATATTTTGATATATTTCAAAATATAGATGCGTGTCGCAACTGACAAAAAAAAAAAATAAAAAAAATAAAAAATAAAAAAAAATAAAAGAAATGGGAAAAATCGTGATATACATAGATAACGTGCATTCGGACCATGGATGGGAATAAACTAGTTAATTGGTATAAGTCTAGTTAAGTCTAGTTAAAAGGTAATTAATTTTAAATAATGCATACAAATTAAATAAATAACCTTATAATCACATTGGATTAAAAAAAAAATTTAAAATAACAATACTTGGGTAATGCAATATTTTGGTACGATAACATCAGCCTTCCATTAAATAAAGTATTTATATACTTGTATTTAAAAAATAAAAAACTTAAAATGAACATTTTACGAATATATGAATAATTGTATTTGGATACATATTATATTTCTATCCTATATATATTTACATAATTATATAGACGAAATAATTAATGAAAATTTATTAATTAACTCAAAAATACTATGTTGAATTAATCCATATCTCTTTAGTTAAAACATAATAGTTATCAAATATTGATTTTCACTAGTTATGTAAATAGTTAAAATGGCAAAATATTGAAAATTATTAAACAAAGAATAATACATTTATCTCCAATTTCCATATTTAATATTGAGAATTTAATAATAATTAATTGTAATAAATCTAAATTACGATTAAAACATGTATGACGAACTCACGAAAATGCTCCAACTCAATGTGTTAACTTAGTTAAACTAGTTAAGTTAGTTAGGTTATTGAAAACCGTATTCACTAATAAATTACTAAAAATACTTAAAAGTAATTATGAAAAGTATAGGTAATAAATTAAAAAGCTAATTATGAATTATGATTTATCTAATAATTAATATTTAATGTTACACCTTTGATTATTTATTCAAGCTAAATATAAAACTAAGCAAATCCCAATGTTAAAAGTTTGATTTAATCTTATGTCATTCACAAAACATTTATAACATTTTTCTCCAACCTGACTTATCTTTTGTTTTTTTTTTCATAGAAAAATGAAGTTTTTAATGTAGACTGCGTGATTTATATTTTTATTTGATAATGTAAAATTTGATTTAGAAATATTAAACAAAATTATGTCAACTTTAACAAAAATATATTTAATATTGTTCCCTAGTAAATGATTCAAAATATTGACCATGCTGTTTATTTTATAAATGACGTTATCCGTCCTTGATTCGAATTTTCTAAGCGTTCTAAACTATATTTCATAGCTCGAAATAATACGATTTATAATATTGTTTTTATGTTGCCGTCGATCAACTATTACAATTCATAAAACAAACCAATAAATCATATTATATATAATATATGTATATATATAGTAGTTATCATACTATAACATGGTGATTTAACCATTAACCGCGTAACCCTTTGAAATGTAATTATTATTTAGATATTTACCAAACTATATAATGTAGTTAATATATATTATAGCTTAATAATAGTATTAAAAATTAAAAAATAAATACATTTTCTGGTAACTTTTTTTACAGTTATAGTTACCTATAGGTAACTGTTACTGTAAAAAAAAAAAAAAAAATACTTTATGACGTCATTATATATATTAGCATATTAATCAAGGGGACACACTCGATTCTCAAGGAATTTTGTATAGGACATTTTTATTAAATTTTAAGAAAATTAAAATTAAAAACAAGTATTCAAATATATTTTAAAACTAATTTAAAAATAGAACTATATCAGTACCTACTATTTTTAATTGTCGTGTAATCACGATATTTATTTAAAAAATCATATTTACGCATTTTAAATTTTAAAGATAAAATAAATAATAATTTATAAAGAATAAAATTATCTTACGACTGATGGAGCCGAATTTTGACATATGCATTCTTACACGTCTTATAAGCTGTTAAAAAAATAAAAAAAGTCGATATTTTAACAACTCATAAAACGTGTATGAGGTATAAAATGCATACCTCAAAAATCAGCTCCATCAGTCGCTAGATAATATTGTAAGCTATAATTTTTTGTTTCGCCTTTCCAACATGTTTGTATGCTGATAAAAATAAAAAATGCTAGTTAAAGTTTTTGATTGAAAAATTGTTGATATGACGTAGTCCTCTTAAGCAATATTAGTAACTATGATAAATGACAACTTTTTTTTTTTTGTTTTTATTTTTATTTATAAACATATCCGTTTTAATAATATTTGATATTTTAGTTAAATTTAAATTTCCAAATTTTAAGAAAGGAATATTTTCGAGTACATCTTAAATAGTATTACTTATAGTTTTCTAGGATAAATATATCTAACCAAGTGACAGAAATTATAATTTTGTAATTTTTGTATTTTCAAAAAAACATTAAATATATGTATTTAACAAAATACATTAAATACATTAATATATAAAAATACAATTTTAATTTTATAACCCATTTTTAGATATTATTTTATAAAAAAGGCTACGAGATACTTTCAAAATATTATTATTTTTAAATTTGGCAATATGTGGTTTAGTTCTAATCTTAACATACGCATCATAATAGTTGTTTTTCGTAGTGTAGTTTTACTATATTGCCCATTAGTTAGACAAAGATAATAAATTTGGGTATCACGTTATTAAATGAAAAGTTTTTGTTTTTTTACATAAATGCATATAAAATTTTAAATTGTGTTTAAAATTATTTTTATATCTATAGAATTCACATCACTAACTATAAGTTATGAAAATTTTTCTGTTTGGTAACACTAAATTTGTGAAAACCTTTCAACAAACCAATTTTTAACAATCATATTGAATCGCTCAAGATGATAATTACGCCAGGAATAAAACAGCATTTTATTCTTTAAAACCCTTTAGCTTTTAAATCATCTGGTTTTTTGACTCACTTCGACATTTAATGTGATTTTTTCGCAGGAGGTTTTAATTAGTGATAACCCACTTCAACCAAGTGAATTTGAAGGTTATTCAATATTCGTTCAAGCAACTTATGATGGCATTGTTTAAAAAATTATTTCATCAATTATTATTTGTCAATTCGTGCAATATATGTATATGTTACAGTTAAAACCCGAAATCCATTAAAACTAGATTCCACAATCCCCTGTCATCAAACCAGGTTTAGCTTAGACAGGTTAAAACTAGAATTAACCAGGATCCTCATCGTTGGAATTAGTGTTAACTTATTTTTTTTTAGTTAGAACTAGTTGTGTCTGAAATATATTGGTGAATGTTAAAATTATCCAGTAAAAATTGATTTTGAGAAGAAATTTTGAAATTGTTAGTTTTTACTGGGGAAAAGTAGAATTAATACATATTAGGACAAGTATAGGAATTTATTAATTTTTGAAACATGGTAATCTAACATAGTTATTTGTTTCAGCATGGCAAATTCTCGTGGCGTTTAGAACTACATAGATTTGATTTTTGTTTCATAAGCAGCAATTTGCTATGCATGCATTTTCGCAAGTGCATCTCACAAAGCCTTGACCCTGACCCCGTCGTTGCTTTTGTTGCGGCTGTGCGGAGAGAAAGATAATTGCCTGGGACTTGATTTGCAGTGATGAACACCTCTGTGCAAAAAATAAATTCAGTCCTGAAATAATTTTTTCTGATTGCTACCTACCTAATTATTAATTTTATTTGATATGATAAATGAGAAGATGATAATGAATACAATCAAGTTTGGACAGAAATTTGGCTTTAGTCCGGATTCTATGTAGATCGTGTCTGTTCTTTCTTACACCACTCTGATTAGATTGGAACGATCTGTTTTGTCTTTGTCAAAATCCGAAATGTGGATTACAACGCTAACACCAAGATCAATCTCGGGAAATTTGTTGTCCGATCGAGTCATCATGCGGCTATCAAATTGTTTCTCCAAATTTGCATGAGTTTCTTTTCTAATTACATTTACGTTTTTAAAATGGAGGCAGTGTCTTCAGTCTCAGTGTAGCTACGATTTATTGACTAAAATTTCATAGGTACCGGAAACATATCCAAAGAAAATATTTTTTTATTATTTTCACTTTTATTTCATTTGGTGGGAGTAAAACAAATAAAGAACATACCTGCAGTTTCTGGGTCGGTCGTATCTCTACGTCCAGTAAAATATCTGTAGAGTTTCTAAGTTCCTTGACGCTGGTAATACCAATATCTCTTCTATATCGAGCGGGGATTTTTTGGGGTATTTATATCGCTTTTTCAACCTCATTCGTAGGCCTCTTTCGCAGGAACATTTTAATGATTGTCTTTTCCTACCGCCGATTCTTCAAGCTTCTTCAAAACCGCCCTTTTTTAGCGACACTCATAGTTTATCTTGAATAATTGCTGAGAAACTTTTTGGTACAAAAGAAAATGTGAAAATAGATACAAAAAAGTGAAAAACACTGCTAATAATGCCCACCTTACACTTCTTCTTCCCCTTCGCCATCTCACTCTCTTATTTCGAGTTGACCACCTTAGTCCTCAACTTCCACAGAACTCGATCTCCCGCAATCTCCTTACTTACACTCAACCACCTCATATCACTTTCAATTATACATTCCACCCACTTCTTTTTTGGCCCACGTTAGACTAATATTTAATAGCTCATTTTTTACAAAACTTTTTTTTGATTTTATTTAGTTCATCATTATGTCTGTTAATTTCCATATTTCAAATTTAAGTCAATTTCAATTATAATTTATAATTTCTATCAAATTCAACTAACCATTTTCCTCGTATAACTTTTCGTTCGACTCATCTATAACCCAATCAATACTATTTGGATACAGATAGGCTGTCGTTTTCGCATTAAATTGAATAATTAAATAGTCCAACTGGGTCACATGAGACAATTCTAAATCATTATTTTTTTCTCGTCATTAACAACATTATTTGTAAACATAATATTGTTTTGTTTTGGGCTCAGACCCATTTGTCAACAAAAAAAAAATATCGCATCCATCGTACTTGAACCTTCTCGTGTCACCGAGTAGAATCGCAGACCATTGTGACAAATACTCGATCGCGAACAATGGATCGTTGTCGTTTGAAGAATCGTCAGGGGCCAGTAATCGTGGGTGACTTTATTGAGAAAGGCGACGACTTCTCGGTCCAAGAATTCCCATCAGTCCATAACGAATTTCCCGGCTGTTCTTCGTGACCACATTGTGTGCGAGATTATCCCTTCGTGGCTACATTTACCATTCGTCCCATCCTGTCAAAAAATTAAATTTAAACAAATTGGCTGTTTGGAGGCGAGGCTTTCCCGCAGTCTACATTGTCCGTCCAACTCACCACCCCTATTGCGGGGCATGATCACGTGTGCGTGTCACCGATGGTCAGTCATCCTAATCCGTCGACCAGAGCGGTACACACGTATAACCACACTATCGTACTCAGGGCGTATTACGTGGTTACTGGTTATAGGTATACGAAATATATACCAAGTATACCTACATCGCGAGGGGGGCGGCCATTATATTATGTCCGACAATTTTATTTGATCGCTGGTGAGAAACGTTTTCATAATCTAGTGACCGACGGTAAACTTGTTTCCAAAATCGTGACGATACATGCTGGGTCGTCGTCATGGGGGGGGGGGGCAAGACAAAGAAACGCCTCCTAGACCTAACCATAATAACAGCCATAAAGATTTTTTTTTTTCAATTTTTTAATGTCTACGTATTTGAGAATTTCGTCCCGTCGTCCCGACGAATTTTTTGACGGAAACACTTTTTGCACCTATTACGCAATAATGACCTGTTTTTGGCTTAACTGCGTTTCAAAGTGCAATTTATAAACATTTTGGCAGAAAATTATTACGATTGATTATTTTTTTTTTTTTTTTATTATTATTCCGTTTTTTAATTAAAAAAATATGGCCAGCATAAAAGGTATACGTTTCTATATAGATAAATGCGATATTTAAGACGATTTAGATTTCAGATCTCTTCTAACATAATTGAAGAGCATAATTTGTGCAAGAACACGACAGTTCCATTAATTTCCAAAATGAGGTATTGGTCGTTTTGAATTCAGAAAAATTTTACGAGTATATTTGTGCAAGAAGGAGACAGATCCGACCACTAGCTAGTATAGGAAATATAATGTAATTGGAGCTGTCTAGTTTTGTTTTTGCGTAAAAATCAGATGGCTCATTCAATTAAAAGTACTATACATTTATAACATAAATCCTTCGATTACTCACCCGATATTTATGTGAAAAATAAGCGTAAAAAAATGTTAATAGATTGATTCATTTTTTTTTTTTTTTTTTGAGGTATTTTGCTTGCCGACTTGAAAAATGTATTTTTGGAAAAAAAAACACGCGCTGATAGTTGTTTGAAACGATAGTGATGTTTACACAAAAGCCCGTATCTCTGTAAATATTTATCGGATTGATTTGAAACTTTCAGAAAATATTCATCAAAATATGTGATTTCAAAAAGTATAATTTTTAAAAAATTGATTTCTTAAAAATTCTAAACGTAAGTAACCCTGTAAAATTACCAATTTTTTACGTCATTTCGAATTATAATATCTTTTGTATTCTACGAATACATTGTTCACATAATATGGAGAGTAAAATAACAATTAAATATGTAAAACACGTGTACAAACCGTGTAACTGATTATTATTTATTATTACTATTATTATGATTTTCATTTTATACTAAATGAACACCAGAAGACATATAGGTATAATATAATGTAAGTCACGGTGTAGTGTTGAAAAAAAAATTCGAGTTAATAAATAATTATAACGTTATATGCGTAAATAAATGGATTTTAAATTAGAATTGGTAAGTATTATTTTTACCTATATCTATATAGTGTTATAATACGAGTGCTATACCTATTCCAAATATTTTATAACGAATGAATATACATTTAACGAATGTCCGTGAAGTAAATTTATGTTAATTTCATATTTGGGTCTAAAATTATAAATATACCTACCTACTTGTCTACAAGTGTTTTACTGTTTTGCATAAAAAAAATATACTATTTTGTACGCGTTTACCGATAATTAATATACCTATAGTATAGGTTTAATCGTTTTATTATCTGCTGGCCGTAACGGTTTTTTATTTTTTAGTTTTCTTAATATATGCTGAGTACCTATACTTGCGTTTTTAATTTTACGGTCGATACATGGGTGTCGTTAATTATACGTAACTGCTATAATTTCCAAAATCTAGTAAAAATAAAAAAGTAATAATTTGTTGGTATAATTTTGAAATTATTGACTACCATTAATTATGTAAATCATATACACGCGCAATAATTCTCAATTAATATTCCGTACTATAAAATCACATTTGAATACTATATATATATTTATTTTACCGGTTTTAAATTTTGCGAAAATATTAACAGTTTAACAATTATAATTTGTCCTAAATAGCTAATAATCCTTGTCTTCCACACTTAATGTTCTTTTAACACAATCGATTTTTAAGAGGTTCTGTATAAGCAATTTTTGTTAAATTTTAAAATGAAAATCTAACTATTTAAATATAGTTTAATGGTCATTTAAAAATTGTCTTGTGCCAGTAGATACCATTTTTGTATTGTTTACGGATATTTGTTAAAAAGTCACATTCAAATTAAAAACAAAGCACAAAAAAAAAAAAAAAAAAAAAAAAAAACAATTTCAACTAAAAAAACTCCACACTCGAAAGCATTCTTTTAAGAGAATGTCAGCATGGCCATTTTTAAGAGATTATCCACACTAAAGCTCTGCACAGTCTGACGTTTCATTGACCGGACCGGTTAATTTAAAATTAATACCGAACCATAACCAATAAAAGACCAACATAGTCGGACAGCTGGCCGAGTCGGACCAAAAATTTTTTAATCAAAACCGGACCAGACCAACATTTTAAGATCGGAACTGGAACGATAGACTCGGCTAACTCGAAAAAATTGAATTGAAGCAAACCAGGCCGAACCGACTTATTAAGCCTTATTTTGGACTTATTAAGGTTGAAACGCACAAAATAATTTGTAACCAGACCAAACCAAAATATTTTCTTTAATAACAGAACTCAATCTGAACCTAATCAGTGACATTTTTACATGAGAAAATCGAACCACTTTGGTCCGGTTCGGTCCAGGCCGGCAAAGACAGAACCGTGCAAAGCTCTAATATATTATTTATATACACTATTTATAGGTACAATATATACATCCTATAGTGACATATATGTCACGGGTAATGTTAACATTTGGATAATATTGGTATTAGTCGGATAGTGTGCCATTACGCATATTTTTAAAATCTTGGATAATGTTAACATTATCCGGATAATATGACATAAGCCAATGAATTCTGGATAAAGTCATAAAAATATTATTACAACAGTAGTAGACACAATTCTTTTTCTACAATACATTACCAAAAGTACTCGGGTAGAAAGGGTTACCAAAACAATTATTAATAATAATAATATCTAATAAATTAATAGTGATAAATAAATATAAACTAACTACTCTAAACTTACAATCTATTTCAATTTTTTTTTTTTTATAATTCTAATTGTTTATTTCATCTGCTACCTACCCGACTTGGCGTTTCACAACAAATCGGAGCATATTTTCGATTGAAGCGAAGCGGAGCGATATTCGTGAGCGTCTTCCCAGCTATGAAATTTAAAAAATTTACATTATCCACGATTCATTGGCTAACATTGGCTAGCATTTACCGAATAATATTAAAGTTATGTAGTTATAATAACATTAGCCAAAATACATGGCTGATGTTAATATTATTCAAATGTTAACATTACCCGTAACATATATAATATAGGTACACTATACAGTACATTTTTTTTTTTTTTTTTTACGAAATTTCAAGAAAAATCATAATCATCTAATAAATAGAAAATATTTATTTAGTACATTTTAAGAATAAATAATAAATGTCGAATTTGAATAAAAATTATTTATTCTTGTCGTTTTTTGTGTACCTATTTATAACAAGTTATTGAAAATATTATTTTTGCATTTCTAATTTAAATTAACTTGATAAAATCAAAGGAAAATAAAAGAAAAAAAAGATTATAATACGTTTAACAATAGACACGTTTTATGAGTTGTCAAAAACAATTAGTTAATTTTTTAAATAAATATAACGCTTGAAAAAAATATATTTTTCAGTTAACATTTGTTTGCTCTGATATATATTATTGAGAAATATTGTTTTTAGGACTTTTTACAAGGACGTTGATATTATACCTATCGTTTATTTTCATTTTTTTAGGACTTTTTTTTTTACCGGGACTCTGTTTCCGCAGATAATTATACAATATACGTATAGAAGTTAGTTTACAGGGAACGAGCGGGGAAATTTCCTCACGGAGTAAACGCGCAAACGAATTCGCGAGACGGATCCTTTTATATCATTATACCGTCGTCTGCTGCTCATTACTGTCGTCACGGTGTTATCCAGTTACACAGTACAGTAAAGCCCTTTTACGTCTCCTCCACCCCCCAAAAAAAAAAAAAAAACCCCTTTTATTTTACTTTTACAATATATAATATATAAATGTATTAGTGTGTTTATTTGCGTATGTGTGTGTGTGTGTGTGTGTGTGTGTGTGTTTGTAAGTGTACGAAGGTGTTCCGTTTTCACGATTATCTCTGATTACACGAAACCGTATAGAATTACCCGGCTAACGTAATTCTGTTGTAGGTGTTTGTACAAATATATTTCTATCAAACGTTCTAACTACAATATATTGTATATTTATGCGCAATAAGTATTACGATAGGTCTTGAAATGTAACGAAATTCATTCATTGAAGTTTATCACGAAATTTAGGTATACTCTAAAATTTAAAAAAAAAAAATAAAAAAAAACTCAATTAAACCCTTTTCTAATGCCAGAATATAATATAGGCATCCGTTTCCACTGAACTATATGAAACGCCTATATAATACGTGGTTATTTCAGCAGAGCTGGAAATGGACCGGAACGCACCGGCCCGGCTTTCCGGTTCGTAACATCAGCCTTTGCGTCCGTTCCGGTTGGTCAAAATTGGTATTTAAGAGTTCCGTCTCATAAAAATATTTAATCCTTAAAAAAAAAAAAAATAAATAAAGAAATTGTTATTGATAATATGTTGATAGTAAGTGGCGATGATAAGATCGCACTATCATCCTATCAAAAAGAGAATATAAATAAATAATTACTTGACAGTCTTAGTGTACTAAATCCAATAAAAATGGCCTGCATCCGAAAATGGTGAATTAGAAAACGTACAATATTTGGCGATGATAAAATACGTCACTTCTGTCGCCATATTCGTTGAAATAAAGACAATTATATTATTCGAGGTTTTCAAGCATACAAACTAGAAATAGGAAAAGGTGTTACAGATGACTTGAAACCATTCTTTAAAACCGCAGCTTATAATTCCATTTCCACGAGTGAATATTAGCAAAATTTTAGTGCAATGAATGCAATTATAACGCCCTTAAGATTTTCATTAAATACGACTAAAGTCTCTGTGCTCTCTTTTATTTGTTAATTATGTTTGGCCCTCCACTCACCAAATTTCATAGCTGCTACACTATCATTCTGTTAAAATAAAAATGTAAGGTAACAACATCAATGAATGAACGCCTGGTGTTTATTTTAAATTTTCAGTTTTCGGAATAAAATATGTTTAAAATATCAAAATATTGTAATTATTGTGTCACTGTGATTTCATGATATTTGGAACAATATTTATTAAATAGGAATCAAAGATATTTCCCTCCATTTTAGTTTTTATCAAATCGTTTAATTTTTCAGGAAAATTGTGAATAGCAATATTAGTGTTTCAATCGCTATACATTTTGATAATGCGTTCAAATCCCATAATTATTGGGAAAAATAAATTTAAGTGATTTAATTCATATTTTTAATTGTTAATTAACTTACGAATAAAACAAAAAAAAAGAAAAAGGCATCCGGAAGTCACGATGTAGGTACTTTATTTTGCAAACAAAAAAATCATATGCTAATTCATATTAGCAATTCGATAATTAATTAATAATCGAACTCCGGTTCGTAAAGTTTTCCATTTCGAGCACTGTACCTACTTATTTGTATATAAAATTGTACGGAATTCAATAATAGGATCGTTTATACTGTGGCGATAGGAGAATTTAAAATTTACAAAAATAAAACGAAAAATTTACCACGAATTTCGCATATTCCGTGTTTGTGTTTTATATCTTTTAATAGTTTGTGAAAATACAATAAACGCGATAAAATCGTGTCGAGTAATCGATTACAATGAACGGATTTGCAATTAGCTCCGAATCTTCTAAATCGCCAAAACACAATTATAAATATTATAATATTGTAATATGTCTCTGTAAATATAATTTATTTTGATATAATTCACAAACATATCTACACTATTTTTTTGTCTCGGATTAAAATTCAAAAAAAAAAAAAATATTTACATTGATCGTTGTATATTTCAAGTTTCGTTCATTTTAATTTAATAGATTCTTCGGAATCGTCGAAAATATCAAAACGGTGTGTCTATCGTATTGCATACCCTCGTTCTACGGTACCTAATATATTGATTTAAGATATTATTTTCAATATCGGTATAACACGTGGAATAGAATAAAGTATAAGTATATACATTTATGCCCGTCTAGACCGATCATTTAAGCATAATATAATAATTTTCTAAGAATGTTTCCCATTTTCTCGTTTTTTATTTTTTTTTTCATCGTTTAAACACAGAAACGTCCGTATCTGACGTTTTGATTGATTTCCTTTTGTCATTGTACTACTATAATAATGTCAATAGTTTAATACAATGCAATTTTTATACGTCGAAACAACACACACCGTTTTAGTGTACCCAATATATTCATCAATACATTCTAAACTTTGAGCTAATGGACGGGGCGATAAAATACATTGCTCAAACGCAAATCTTATCAAAGCTATTTCGGAATCAAATTTAGGATGTTTAGAAAAAAAAAACATATATCATACTTAATATTTATATGAAAATTAATTGGATATAATATGTATGTAACGCATAATGTGGAAAATTGGAATGTTTCTTAATTTGAACACCAATAACGAATTCTCAAGTTTGAAAAAAATGTTCATACTACATTCAAGTAAATTCTAAATATATGCCACCGAGGTTCTAGCATTCGTAAATTCCATCCAAGAACCGGTTTGTTCATTGGTTCTTTTGGCCTGGTTCTAGTCCCTGTTTCAAAGTGGTTTTCGAGTTATAATACCCGTTTAAAATATATATAAAAGTAAATCTTATTGGAATTTCTCAATATCCAAAATATTCGGCTCATTACCAAAGGCATGAGCAGTTTTTTTACCTTTATCAAATGACTGTGACTCATTCGATAATGCTACTAATATTTAAAAATAACTCCACCGAAATAATGTCTCCTAATAATTGTTGTTTTCTATCGGGTTTTGTAATTAAAAAAAAATCTAATATTTATCTTTATTATTATTTTTTGAATGTTTTATTTTGGGAACATATTTAAATCATTCATTTGGTGTTCTATACCTACTTTTAAATGGGTAAACGAAAGTACGTACTTTTAAAATTTAGACAAGTATAAAATTTCATATAATTTACTGCTTTATACACACGATACGCGTCATATATTTCCAAAAACCGATAATACCGTTTTATCTTTCTGTAAACAATAGTTATAATATTTGACTAACATGTAATTATACCAAGATTGTCATTGTTGACACATTCAGTTTTAGATCAATAATGGCGACGTTTAAAACATCGTTATTAATTATATTAATTTTTCGGATCATTCTACGTTTATAATAGCATTTAAATATTGAAAACTAAAAAAATAATTATAGCATTTGTTTGAAGCCATAAATACTTTATTAGTTTTCTAAATCGATATTTTTAAATAGTATTTTAATACTTATACTTACATACTTACCTATTTATAAAATAATATTTAAATAGTCTTTAGAAACTTTTTGAATAAGATAGAAACATTTCTCTACTATAAAATTCAAACGAATCAATGTATGTTTCTTGCATTGGTTTAACATAAAAGAGGGGGCTAAGGGAGCTATAGCCCACCCAGAATTTACCAAAGCCTCTCCAAAAAAAAAAATTGTTAATACAGTAATTTCATTTTTTTTTTTTAATATTCAATACGGTTTTTAATGGGCTTGGATAGTTTTAGGACAATGAAGAGAATTTATTATTTTTTTTTTTAAATATAACATATTAAATAAACAAGTAAATTGTCTCCTACTGGATAAAGACGTGTATATTTTTGGAAAATTCTGTGATAAACGATAAAAGATATAAAAATATCGTTTCTCAATAAAATCCCTTGCAACGACCACAATGACAATTTAGCACATTTTATATATATATATTATATGTATATTTTAAAATATGTTCCACAGATTATCGTATATAGGGGTATATAATATATTATTATATTATATTATGGCGAATGGTTTTAACTCCAAAAATATTTTAAAAATTTTTATTAAAAAAAGTCCTTGATTAAATTTAATATTATAATGTACCTAGGTACCTATAATTTAATTTTAATTAAATAAAAAAAAAAAAAACATGATTGTAATTTTGTCGATATTTTATAATAATAAGAATATTAAGAACTCAGAAGATTGATAGGATGATTATTCTTAGTTTGTGTTTAGTGTATACTATAGCTGGGCAAGATAATTAGTTTTTTTAAAATTTTTCAAGTTAAGTTACTATAAAAAATAAAATATAAGTCAAGTTAAAAGTTATAAATATTTTTCTTGTTAACATTATAAGTAAAATGAAAACTTTGAAATAAAAAGTTACTTTACTCATTTAAAAGTTAAAACTAAAATATTTTATAACTTTTAACTCATTAATGACCAGCCTTGGTGTATCAGTTATCACCGATATCACTATATACTACTAACACAGAACCAAGGTGTATAATAATGAGAGAGCTATTTAGTATTTATTTAGTATTTGGCTATACAGTAGGGTTGTGGTTGGTATACTTGTGTGTTTGCTTGTACCCTGTTTTAAATTTTAAAATTAAAAGTCCTATGATTTAATAATAGCGAAATTAGCGAAATTATCGTTTTCTCATTCGCCAAATAGCAACATTATAAAAATGTAATTATTTAACAATGTAATAATGTGTTCTCCATTGCTATAAGTATTAGGTAGGTACCTAAGGTTTGAAAGTACTGGCTGTGTGAGCGTGGATTTAAAAACACCAAAGACTCATGAAAACAACAGTGAAAGACGATATGAGACTCTCTCTTTATACCATTGTCCCTCAAATTTTCCAACTTTAAAAAGTCCACCAGGTTCAAAATTTGAATTAATTTTTTGGCGTTTCTACAAGACAATATTATTTTTCAACATTCTCATTTGTTTTGTAATTTTTAAAAATATCAGTATTTGTTCAATCCTATACAATTAAAATAAAATGTGTGTTTATTATTATTTTCCGTATCGTACTTTTTTAAAAATAAACGAAAGTCGATCATCTTCTTCTTCTTCTAAAAATAATTGTTTTAAGCCTAGAATTTAAATGCATTGCGCATATTTTTATGGTAAAATTTTAATTGAATTCTCGTGGATTAGAGTGATATTAATCAAAAAAGTTTGAAAATTACTGACCTATATGTAAAATTCTCAGAAATAAATTAAATGTCATAACCTAAAATAAATACTATATTTAACTATCATAATTTTATCTCTAGTAAAATAAACTATCAAACAATTTTTTTAATAAAATAACTTTAAATAAAATTATTTATTTATTTATTTATTAAAATAATATTTTTACATAATACCTTATAAAAAAAATACACACTATTTTAAAATAACTAACTATATTTTAATATTGTGTGTGCTGTCGATTTAAGATAAACCTGTTATTTCATTAAAATCAAAGAATCAAACATTAAAATTTTAGTTTTTTGAGCATTTTTCATTTTTTTCAACTTACGAACATGTTAGAAATATGAAACAACAAATAATTTATAGCCGATTTTTGAGATATGCATTTTTATACGTTTTATGACCTGTTTAAATATCGATTTTTTTAAAAAAAATTTAATAGCTTATAAAACGTGTAAAACATATTATTAGTCATTGGAATGCATTTCATTTGTCGTTGATTCACATACGACCTGTTAGAATGTTACACGATAACGAAATAATGAATATATAGCTTTTTTTTTATTAAACATTTGTAAATCAATTTTAATTTCTAGACTTATAACTGACCTGATGGCATTTACATCAAACTATGTATGTTATAGGTGCCTACACACGTTCAGTGTTTCCTTCAAACTAACTGATCAGTCCCGGACTGTTCAGTTAAAACTTATCATGTGTAGGCGAAAACTGAAGGTACAATCAGTCCCAGGCGTGGCATGAACTGATCAAGTCATTCTTGATTTTTCGTCGGAGCGAACAAACATTCAACCTTTATCACCACGCTTATCATCTTCTCTAATGTTAATAAATTATATATTCTGTGATAAAACCAATTTTTGTTTATTTATACTTCAATAGTATTTAATAAAACATAATAAAAACGTACATAATAATCTGAAATTTGTGTGTTTATAAATATGGACACCAGGAATTGGCCGCACAAGGTATTGTCTGATTTTATTGCGATGTATCAAGAAAATACTTGCTTATAGAAAATAAAATCTTTACAAAAATAAAAGAAATGAAGCGTATGATGTGTTATTATTCAAACTAAAGGAAATAAGTCCGAATTCGAGCAGACAAGATGTGGCCAAAAATATCAACTCTTTACGCAGCTCATTCAGAAAGGAGTATAAAAAAATTTCTGAATCTATGAGATCGGGTGCTGGAATAGATGATATGTACTTCTCTTTTCTAACTAGTTTTTTTATCCGTTTTGAACGATTTTTCGTTTTTTTATTGCCCTTAAATTTTGCATAGCATAAAACAGAAGTTGCAATTAAAAAAAGATCGTCTGCAGTTAATGCCATGATATTTAGATAGTTAGATAGAAGTTATATAGATACGAATAAAATAAAATAAACTAGGTACACGAACAATGTTTAGTCAAAATACGTTAATAAGCCTAATACATTAAATTGATAACAATCGCAAACTTAAATATTAGTGATAAAAAAAATAAACATGTCGTCATATCACGTTTATCGTTCAGTCAAGTTTGAACAGAAAAGTGAGCCTGTGTAACCACCTTCAAGCCTAGACTTAACTGAAGCCTTGCACGTTCAGTCCAAGTTTGAACGGCAAACTGAACGTCTGTAGGCACCTTATGGCTAAAACAAAAAAATAATTATATTAATTTATTCATATCCCATGAATATTAATAAATATAAGTAATATTACATTTTTAAAAATGATTTACTTTTATATTTAATCAAAATATTTTGATAATATGTGAAAACTGAGTGAATTTTGGATAATATCACAACATTCAAACACAAAATAATGACATAATAATCATAATATTAATATTTTAACAAAAGTAATCAATACAGGTAACATCATTTTTACATTGTGATATAATAATTTAATTAAATTTAATAAAATTATAATTAATTGATTAGTATTTTGAATAATTCATTTTAATATATATTAATCTCATATTATTGTTAAGAGCATGATGATAATGTATTTAAATTATTTGTCCGATAAAATTTTAATGATTATTCAAAATTTTTTTAAATCATTATTATTTTAATATTAATTTAAATATATTTAATAGACAAAATATCATTCATATTTGAATTAGGTCGGACTATTAGTGGTTATAAATAAAATAAATAAATTATATACCTACTATAGTAAAATCAAACCAACTAGCTATAATATTATATTGTAATATCAATAGTTAACACAATTTAATGCTAGTTGGTAACTTAAATTATATCATGACTGCGATACATAATATAGTCAGTGATTGTATGACAAGAAACAACTGATAAATGTTCAAAATAAGAATTCATACCATTTATTAAAAAAAATAAATAAATAAAAAATCGTCATTTAAATTGTATTTTTTATTAAATACCTATATAATATATAAATTTTTAATTTTAAAATTTCTATTTAAGAGTATAGATAGGCACAAAATAAGCATCATTTTTAAAAATAAAATCATTATCATTCCAATAGTAGGACGTATAGGTACTGAAAAACGTTAAAAGTTCAAAAGCGAAAAAACATATTCAAAGTCATATATTTATTCTTCTAAAATGTAATATTATAACCAAAATGGGTTATGCATTCGATTATTATTTAGACCGAAACTTTACAATTTGTTCGAAAACTTAAAATGTTTATCAAAAAAAGAAGTCATGACAGCCTTTAATAAAGGGTTTTCAAAAATAATTCATGAACAACCAACCCTGTGTTAAATCTTTATGGCTGACCTGAAACTGCAACTTTAATGTCATCCCTGAACTGCCGCCCAGATCCAATTCGCTTATACGAAAAATGAGTAAGTACGTATTATACGAAACGATTGAAGTATTTATTTATTTTTTTTTTTCTATTTTTCCTCCCTACACAAAAAGTAATTTTTTAAAAAAAAAAAAGCATAATTTAAAAAATTCTATCCTCGCTTCTTTGGTAGTATTTTATAATTATTATATTTGGACAAATAATTCTAAATACCTACAATATTATTGTATTATGTAAAAATGTTTGGGAAAATATGTTCGAAAATTATAGACGCATCCGACTGTTCCACGTGCCGTGTAAACATTTCTTCATTCGCGCGCATTAACGTGCATTGTTTTGCATTGTACACATGCAGGTGCGCGTTACATAGAAGATGTGTGTCACACGAATATAATATAATATATTATGATCATTATACGTATTTCACGTGTCGTTTTAGATTATTACGAATTCGGGTTTCGCACGATTTTTCATCTCGGACGATATGTGCGAACGTACAAATTAAAAGTCGAAATTTAAGCATGCGCGTGTCAAAAAAAAAAAAAATAGGAAAAATGAGAAAACATAAAACGAAAATCCAGTTTGTTTGATAAAACACGTACGTTATAATATTATATCGTGCACTCCGTCTCTCGGGCGGGCACGCGATTTGAGAATTGTGGAAAAATCTAAAATATATTTCGTAAGTAGTACTCGGGCGAACACAAATAATACTGCGTAGTTTTTATAATATGCGTTTGCGAAAATATGAGTACTGTAATTATTAGGTAGCAGCTAAAGTATGTATACCCGCGCGTGTAAAATAATTACGAAAATTGTCCACCGAAAAACCGCCTGACCGGTAAAAAGCGACAATTATTGCGATATTAATATACACACGTAATAATAATATTATCGTCGTGTATCGCCGGTACATAAATATTACGATCGCCTACCTCGTCCAAGGTAAATTATATTTTATTAAACGAATAATTAATCTAACCGATACGAAAAAAATTATAGATTAGTTTAATGGTTAATATAATATGTGCAATAAAATATTTGTTAATTATTTAACAGTAAAATAACAAAACGTATTATTGATTTAACAATGTCTTTTATCAATGTCTTGGATAAAATGATCCAATTGAATACAAATTTATTTGAATTAACAAATATTCTGTTAATTCAATTATAAATATTTCGTGTTCATTATTCTTTCTTTCTTCTTCGTGGAACAAATGCCCATTTGTTACCTAGTCAAAATGGTCAATTTAAACAGAATATTTTTACAATTTAATAACATATTTTATTATAATAACAAAATTTGTATTAATTTTACGAATTATTTTCATTAAATTATAACATGTATAAGGTATAATTATCATGACGGTACGGTTATTATAATCAAAATTATTAAATACTAAAAAAATTTCGATTATAAGATATTTTACGGGAATTAGTTGTTAAAGGACTAAATTATTTAATAAACTAATTTGTAGATTTTGCATGGTTTGAGAGAAAATCACGTTTTAGTTTTAGCCTTCTAAACATAAGTTTAGTCACCTTATATCCCCGTTATGTCTATCCGTCCATCGATATACGTCATCATAACTAGTATGCATTATGTGCATAGTTACATGGGGACATTGTTGATTTGATAATCGGCTATCCTTACTTTCTTGATGTCCATATTGTCACTAAGGAAATAGAAAAAGGAAAATCTAGAATGCCCGAAGGATGTCTGTTCTTATAACACGTTGATGTGGTTACAAATATCAATATTTAAAATGTATATTCGTTTTTTTGGGTTTTAGATTTATATGTGTAAGTATAGTCAGTAAATAAATTGTCAATGGAATTAAAGTTCATTGTTTGAAATACGTGTAGAAACCAGGAATAATTTATAGAATAGGCATTCTGAACTTTTTTAAAATTTGATATTTATCTACAGTTTTTAAGTAGTGGAAGTCGGGGTAAACTGAGTTTTCATATTTTTTTTTTTTTAAAGATTATTTTATAAACAAGAATACCAGTTGTATTCAAATTATGTTTGTATATATATATATAGGTACGTATATCTATACTAGTATAAACGAAATATTAAATATTTATTTAACATTTTAACGGGTTTTTAAAATGTCCCGAGGTTCGGGTAAAATGACACGAGTAGAAAAAATGCTGTTATTTAAAATCCCGGAATTAAAAAAATGTCTCGATCTATTTATTTCCTCAATGAGCTCCACTGAACAAGTTAGTGCGGGGGTCAAACTGGCCGAAACGATTACGTTTTAATAATTAATATTATAATATTTTAAAAGGTTTGTTATTAAAATGTCGTTCTTCAATCAATCGTGAATAAAAATCGTTATCTAGGTATACAAAACGTACATGATGGGTAAGTTGACAGTATCGTAAACTTGTATACGTCAACTTACCTTCAGTACACGTTTTTATGTCTTTTTATTAATCATTGATAAAAAAAAATATGTTATAATCGTTTATACGAGATATAAATCAAAAGCAAAACCCATGTACAATTTTTGTATTAATTTTCGATCGCATACTATAGTTATACCTATAGTAGCTAATGAGAAATGTATATCAGCTAATCGTAAATTAGTAAATTGTACATAATTCAGTAATTTTTAATTAAATTAAGCTCTTAAATTGAAGAATTAAATGTTACTAGGTAACTGAAATGATATTAATTTTATCAACACTTCGACTAACAATTTGTCATCCTACCCTCATTTCCTCTACGTAAAATTAGATATTAAATAATAATAATAATAATAATACAAGAACCTTTTTGTCTATAATGTATAATTCAATAGATTACAATTTTGTTGTACCCGATCAAAAATGTAAGCAAATAATGAAATAGGAAGTTTTTACTACCTATATTTGCTAAAATATTTGCGTATGAGAAAATATCTGATTATACTTTATAATATACAGTGTTTGGTAGTAACATAACTCAAGTTTAAAGTTACCTACTGTAATGCAAATATAATCCAATGACTATATTTTAAGAATAATTTGCGTGATAAGTAACTCGATATTTTTGATATTACAAATTTTTCATAATATTATTATAAATTATATATGATCAAGAAAATAATTTGCACGGCTCAGATTCAGTGACGTCATGGTTGTAGTTTGAGCGCTTACATGTGCCGATGTGCCAAGCAAAACGCCATTGCCATGGCATTATTTATACGCTCTTCAAATGTGAAAAGTTAAAGCTTAATAGTTATATTATTCAATGTTAACATTTTATGGAAAAACTTTTGAAGTAATTCAGTAACTTTACTTGACAAAAATAATTTAAAGTGACTTGAAAGTAATTGGATTACATTTGTCAAATGTAATTTGTAATGTAATTTAATTACATTTTAAAAGTAACTTACTCAACACTGTATGCATATTGTATATAATACGTACCAAAATTGTGTAAATTTTTATTATAAAATGTAGTTATTACTTTATAATTATTTTTTCGACATTATTATTATAGTTTTAAAGTTAATTTTTGTCATTTGATTGTGATATTTTACTTTGTGAAAATATTGCATTTCCAGTTTCAGGTTTCTAAAAATGAGTTTAGATAATAATGAAACAAGCTTATCCGTCCATATCAACTCATTGTTATCGTCCCTTTGACATTGTTTTCCGCTCATGTATGTTTCCTGCTGTTCATATGACATCCTCAACCTTCGAGTGGTGTGTTCGTGTATGCGTTATATTTATTGTTTTCGTGTTAGTTATGTGTGGTGCCTTATTTTTAACGTTTATATTTCGATTATCGATTTAACAATATTAATTAATAATTATTTATGAATTTTGATTATTTAAGTGTTAGACAACAAAAAAATAAAAAAATAAAATATACTAAAAAAGTATTTAAATACACACACGATGTATTCGAATATACATTTTACAAACGGTGTACACCACGTCGGCGATGAGATAAAAAAAAGGAAATTGATTTTTTTTTTTTTTTTTCATAAATATATATATATATATGAATAGCTATACACCGCGATACGTCTTCTTATACGTCGGATAGGTACGGGGCTCGTAATAATTATTATTTCATTTTTCTCCACATCGACCGTATAATACGGTGTACAGATTTCCGAGGATATTATATACGTACGTCATTTTTTTATTATTTTTTTTTTTTTTTTATCCGTAGCAATTATTTTCCAACCAGTTTTGCATCGGTAATATTATGGCCAACCCACAGCGCGTTCCTTTTTATTTCTCTTACCACTGCGTTATACCATATTGTATTATTATATATATATACACGTATATATACGGCGCATGTATTCCATAAATATTTTCTCTCGACGCCGTGTGTTTTTTGTGAATAGTTGTTTTTTTTTTTTATTCTTTTTTCCATTCAACACACACACACTGCATAGTATTATACTTTTTTATTCATGTTTTACCGTTTTTTAATAGGATGGTGTGTGTGTGTGTGTGTTTTGTTTTTCGTTTTCCGTATCTTCCATAATGGATATTGTGAGAGGCGTATTATAATAATATAATATACACGTTCTCGTATATTACGAGATCTAGACGTGTACGCTTTTCACGATAGGAGAACACTGCGGCGTATCGGTTAGGTAAAAAACTCCGGACGGGATATCGGTCGAGAGGAGCGTTCAACAACTTTTTTGTATTCCAAAAGTACAGCGTTTCCAATACTTTTCAAGAGTGTTTTGTTCCTTCGACGAAAAAAAAACCAAATACTTTTAACGTCCGAATTGACAATATATTTATATAAAAAATTCTAAACTCCTTAATCAGAAAACTCCTAATAAACACATATTGATTGTTGTTGAAGTTCGATTAAATAATATATTTCCGTTATTACAATTTAGTACAGTTAATAATTAATAAGAAAAAATATCCAAAAAATATTTGGAATACTTTTTGTGAAGTTTTTCAAACACTTTGGGAGTTTGGGAACGCAATTGTATTATCATATAACACATTCAAATACACATTCCGCATACTATTTTGGAAGTATTCGGAATATTTTTTAAAATTATTTTACCCAAGTCTTGTTTTACTAATGTATTTCAAATCATACTTTTACAGTAGATACCTTTTATGCATTCTGAATATAATAAAAAATAACAAAAAAATGCGTTTTAAACTTTTTTTTTCATGATGGTTTTTTTTACATATTTTAATTTTTTGGGTGAAAACTCTGGTAACCAAAAATGTATTTACTATATATTCTGTAGAGTAATAGAAATATGAGCCAAAGGAAAAAAATCTACGAAGAAACAAGTATAAATATAGTGGGATAAACACCAAATTTAAAAATGCATAGTCACTAATAAAATTTTTGTAAATATTAAACTATATAACGGGCAATAAAATATGAAATTTATTAACAGATACATATATAGTGTACTTTAAAATTTAAAATGCATTTTGACTTAATATATTAAGACACGTCCACACTATGCCGCTGTATGTCATTTGGAAAAGCCGAATCAGCAAAAACAGTAGTTGTATTGACGTTTACAATATGAGTTTGAAATGTTTTAAACAAAATCAATATGTTTTTTTTTACGTTTTAAACACACATTTTAAACATAACTACCCTGATCTAATAACATCATGATGCTCCAAAAATGTACTATGTATATCTAAATGTAATGAATAGGTACCTACGTATATCAGTAGGTACCTATAATTTATAAACATATGTTTAATTGAAAATAATAAAGTTATAATAAGTACAATTAATATACATTTCAATTATATAAATAATATAGGCACCTATATCATAAGATAAACGTAAATGTATGTACATTTGAACCTTACGAGAAAAGTACTTTTATTTGTATTTGGTCAAATACTTTTTTAAATATTCGTTAACACGATATTTGTATATAAAAGTATTTTTTTTAATTATTCAAAATACTTTTTGTGTTTTCAATGATTTTGTATACAAACACAAATAGGAGTTTTATATGCGTCTTGTTTAAAAGTTATTTCAAAAAATGTTTTTAATATTGTAGACTTAGAGCTCAAAGTTTCTCATTTATTATTTTTAAATTGTTCAAATTATCAGGTGAACATTTTAATAATGATACAAATGAAATCATTTAGATTAAATATTTTTAAAATGTAATACTTGCTTATAAATAATAATAAAGTACTTTTTCGAAAATTGGTTACATTGATTTAGAACCTTGTGATTCTGAGCTACAGGTAGCTACAGAAAATTGTAGAGATGGGAGCACGACTACTAATGCAATACAATAAAAATTTAGGTATTTAAAATTCAAACACTATTTAACGTTAGTTCTGAGAAGACACGGCCTCTAGGCTCTATACCTTAGGGCTCCCCAAGAGCTGAGACTGTGAAAATACGTGTACCTAAATCTGGTCATATTTATGTATTTTCAAGTATACTTGGAAATTAACGTGGCCAAACCATATGGAATTTACTTTCATGTAAATACAAGTCCAAACGTATTGACTTAGTTTTAGTAAAATTTAAAGGGATAAAATCGAAAGAGTGGAAACGTGATCTTCGAAAAAACGTTATGACGAATTCATATCAGCTATTACATCAGTAAATCAATCGTACTATCATAGGACATTGAAAACGGAAAACGCCTAAATTGCTTGTTTACATGTATGATTTTTTTTAATTTTTAATTTTTTTTTTTACTTTTCTATCTATTAATATTATGACGTGAATATTTTTTAAAATCTCAAGTTTGTAAACATTAACAAAAATGTACTTAAATTAAATTTTTTTATAATATATTATATATATTTAAGACTTCAAAACCGTAAACGAATAGCATTTAATACTTTTATATACCATATACGTACCTATATTTAATTTGAATCAAAACCATTTTATTGAAAATTCTTTTATCAAATTTTAGAAATCCTTGCTATAGATTCTATAGCATATTAATAAAATAAACTTGACTATTATTATTATGCATTTTGTATTTCTATTTTTAGAATAATTAAACTAATATTGATTATTTACGCAACCAGAAAGGGTGAAAATGCATTAGTATAGGTATATACCGAACTTTATACGAATTGTTTTTGCAGGTGTCATTGAGAAATATTTACACAGATAAAAAAGCTGTCAAGATATAACTGATTAAAGTTAGTCCAACTATTAAAAATATTCGATCCATGGACAGAATGGAGTATTGTTATTATTTAAATTTTTAAAGCAAAAATAAACAATTTATTTCTATAAAAATAATTTTGAGTGGAGCTTCAGTCTAATAAAGTTTAATATATTTTTTTAATAAGCTTTAACCCTTAAATACAAATTTGCCATTAAAAAACCTGATATCTTTACCCCAAAATTCCTACTTTTCTTTTTCTATACCCAAAAAGATGTTCACAGAAGAACCTAATTAATGGTTAGTGTTTATGTCCACACTTAATATTTTAAACTATTTGAGTATTCGTATCTACAGTATTTAAATAATACATTTTAAAATTATTTATCGTAACACCTACGATAACAATATTTACAATTAGACTAATTGGTTTGTAAGTTTAATATAAATTTTTTTCCAGATTTGTATATTATAATCAAGGATGAATGAAGATGACAATTTAATTAACAAGCTAATGTTCAGTTAATTGGATAATTTTTATTATATAATTACGACTAAAGAATTGACAATTAATTAATTACGGACTATTATCTATAGTTAAAGTTAAAAGTTATAATCAGTTAATCAAAAAACCAATTTTTTTTTCTATCCATGGTTCATAAAACATTAATTTTTTTAGTTCGTAATAACGCAATTACAAATTAAATGTAAGCAGAATTGGACATTTTTACATATTACTGAGATAGATAATAACTGAGATAGATAATAAGTCATTTTTTTTTTTTTTTTTAATAATTTAAGGATAAATGTACCCAAGAAACTTTTGTTTTCGTAACGAACACAAAATAACTAGTTATTATATAATATAGTAATTTTATTATATATATATACACATAGGTATGTATATATAAATGTACCTACACCAAATTAACTATAGTAACAATAACCTTACTTTAACTTATTGACTATAGTCGATACCCATCCTTGATGATTGTAAAATTATTGTTGTACTTAATTCAAACGTGTTTTTTTCAGTAAGTACCTACCCATATACGTGTATAATACTGTGGTATGTAATATACGCATTAAACGGTCGACTACGACCCGCGTTTCTCACGTAATATTTATATATAATATATAAAACGTTTAAAATGAAATTTATAGGTATATTTTATTTGTTATTTTTTTCATGATAATAAAAATAAAAATAATTATTGTTTACCCAGCGGAGATATAATTTGAATACGGACTTATCAGATTGTCAAACGTGTGTATATACGGATGTTACGCGAAGGAAAATCGGTGTAAGTATTTCGAATTTCAATTGTTTCGATTCAACAAGGTTATATATAGGTACCTACCAACCCAGCCACTCGTATACCTAATATAATAACAGCGGCTGTAATATTATTATGTTTTTTTCTCCATGCCCGTGCGTACATAATGACAATTAAAACAGTAAATAAATATACGAAAAAAAAATAAATAAAAAATAAAATATGTCCTCGCTCCTTCATTCGGCGGCAATTTTTGTCCTTAACGTATATAATAATATGATATAGGTACGGTAATGTTATCACTCGACCGCGCGACGATATCACTCATCCGAAAACAGCGTTATTCCCACGTGTACGGCGCGCATATTATTGTATATTCATATAGTATGGAATATTGGCAAAACATATTGACGAAACGCATTCTGGCGGACAATACCGGAATCTTCCTATTCGGGATGGATTACATGTAGGTATGTATACGTTTACATCGACATGTCCATCATAAAGCCAACTTCGTTGCACATTTAACGTAAACTAATTGTGTTTTTCGTCTTTTGCTTTTTAATATTTTCCCCTTACGTTGCACGTCGAGACTACAGAAGCGTTTTACACGCTAATAATAATATGTAAAATACATACTAAACCCCTTTTCTGCGTGAATTTCTTTTTTTAAATTACGTGCTTAGATTTTAGGTCAATTATTATTACAATGAAAAAAAAAAAAAACGTTTGACCTTTATTTACTCAAAAATCGCTCAAAGTATAATGTGTGTCAGAAAGGGCACAACGAGCACCAAAACTAGGCATGTTTGTGCCATATATGTTTGAACTTCGTGCATTAAAACACTATTGTGTGCCATATATGGGACAGTTGTGCAGTTTTAAGAAATAATCTTAACAAAATCATAGTATTTTATTTCAATCATAATATTATTATAAAACGATGTGTGAAACGATATATTTTTTTTACCATTTTTATCTTATTAAATGTTGAACTAATAAATAAAATTAAACATATAAATATATAAAGTTATGAATTAAACAAAATGTAAGTATTTTTTATATACAGTATATGGTTAATACTTGCGTTTCATCATTGAATTCTACGAAAATAAAAATACATTGTAAATAACGTGCGTTTTGTGCATTATGGCAATGACACAAATTATTTTAACTATTATTCCGCGTTGTTTTGGCACGAAGTTAGTTTTCAATATATTTTTAAAAATATTTAAAACACGATTGTATACTTATATTTTTCAAAATCTAGTATAAAAATTTAACATACCTACTCATATTTTTTTTTATCACGAATTTTAATACCACTATAGGGAAGTGTTTTTTATAAAAATTGTTTAGTTTTTTATGCTGAATTCGATCGTGCAAGAAGTAACGGAATCGGATAATTGTTAAGTGAATAAAATAAGAAATATGCAGAAAGAAAAAAAATCCATATTTAATACAACAATTTTAAATAGGTAGTTGTTACTTAGTAAACATTTGAAAATAAAAATACGTGTTGAATTTTAATAAAACTCAATACAAAAATATTATATTGTTGAAGCATTTATGTTTTATACCTATTTATTTCATAATAGTTTAATTTTTCTAACACGAAATATTTTTGTATAAATCTGCTTTACCACGCTATTTTCTATTTCATTTTTGTGTTTGACGTAACTTAATACTCTAATGCACTTATATCAAAATTACAATCGGAAAAAAATTGGCGGTTTTTTTTTCAAGTTATTACGATTTTAAATTAGCGAGTCGGGCATATTTCCGTATGCCGTGCCAATTTTTTTAGAAATTAAAAATTTTCTTTCGGATCGTGTATACCTATGTATTTCTATGTATTTTAACAAGTTAAGAGAGTTTAAGTCAGAATTTGTCAGCCGGACTTCGTTTCCAAGTTCACCTACATAAAGTAATACATATATAGATTTGTATAAATATATACATGTGGCAAATAAAGCCATTCTTAATTAACTATTAAGTAAAACCTCATCTTAGCTGTAAATATTTACTTAATAAAACTTATTTTTGGTACGAATAACTTAAAATATATAGCCGACCACCGGTATAAGTATATAAGTCCCGAATCAGTACAGTGGGGAACCCGCTGTACCAACGTGCGTGAAGTTGGCCCCCCGACATTGTCCAATCGACTCCGGACTAGTGTCAATATTTTGCAACTTTTTCGCAACTAATTGCGACCGGGTGGAAAAAATTTGCAACCGACCCCTTCATGGCGAAAAATTCATTTTTGAGTTCGGTGGGGCCACGTGCAGTACCATAGTGTACAGCATCACTCTGGTGTTTAATTTGTTTTCCCAATTGTCGATCCGGACGGATGCACGCGAACATTATTTTTTCGTTTAATTTAGATACGTTTTTCGATAGTAACAATATTATTATTATTATTATTAAAACGATGGTCCGTACTATTATATTTATAATCGTATTACACTTTGGGCAATTACTTAATTATACATTTATATTTCGTTTAACGAAAATCTGTCGTGTGCCATTTATAGTATATTACGGTATGCATTTAAAGCGAATTACAATATAATTATATAGTTTACTTGAAAAAAAAAAACAATTATTGTTCTTATAATACTATTATATGAGTTATGACTCCATTATGGATATATGTATGTAAAAGTGCAAATTGATATTGTAATTATTAACTACACGTATTTCAACTACATAATACTAGAAAATATCCATCATTCGTAATTACAAGCTAATTGTCAAAACCTGTTGGCGAAGTTATAAATTAATATGCAATAAAAACGTCATATTAATAGCGATTTTAATGTACAGGCTAATTTAGGTGAATTCGGTTAATAACAAATTGTATAATTGTTTTAACAAAATCACGAGAGCTCCGTTCATCGTCGCACACTATTATTATATTATTATTATTATTATAATATGTATGGTATGCAACATAATGTTTTTGATTCGTCATAATTATTGCTATTATTTCTGTTTATTTACATTTAATATAATATGATAGGTACCTATACGTAATACACTACCGACTACATTTTATTGACAGACATAGACTACTGTTTAGGCATATTATGCGAATTAAAAAGAAGATTGCCCATAATATTTATAAATCAACAAACGAAATAAAAATGAAAATGGCGTGTTTTCCCGCACTATACGTACGTATAATAAAGGACTCGGCGTAAATGTTTATAACAATGTGTATTATATCTAACCTCAAACGCGTACTACATACTATTATGCAAGGCTGGGCATTAACGAGTTAAAAGTTAAAATTAAGTTAAAAAGTTAAGTTGATTTTAATTAAGTTACTTAACGCGTTACTTTTTTTTTTTCAGTTTAACTTTTAACTTAATAAGTTACTTTTTGATTAAAATTGAAAACGTGTTAACTTCAAGTTAACTTTATACAAAAGTATCTAAATTAAGTTAAATTTTGCCTGAAAAATAATGAAAATTTTTGAATAGGATTTTACTTTTTGGTACCTATACTCCTCACGCACACGCCACGATACGTTGGCCGTTCACGAATATTGGGCTGAGCCCGGTCTATTTAACTACATGGAGGCTGGTATTTATGTCCATCCAGTATAGAAAATATATTGAAGTAGTAGGTACTGCTTATTTTACACCATATTAGTGTGAATCAAACAATAATGTAGGTATCTTTGCAATTAGAAGTTTTTTTTTCTGATTTCTTATTTGTGCATGGGTTTTAAAATGACGTGTTGTATTTTTATTTTTTACATGTACCTATACACATTTTCAGGCAGAAGTCCCGAGTATAGTTTTTTTGAGCATAAAGAATAACCATCCTTTTTTACCTTTTTACGATATAATAGGTATATCGACTTTTAACTGAGTTAAGTTACTTTTTTTTCAAAGTTAACTTTTAACTTTACAACTTCATAAAAAATATACGAGTAACTTTTAACTTAACTTAGCTTATATTATTTTCAATTAACTTAACTTAACGAGTTAAAAAATATCGTACACTTGCCCAGCCTTGCTATTATGCGCGGGCACTTACATTTTCAATAATTACTGTATAGTACGAAAACGTTTCGATGCCTACGCGTAGGTGCACTGTAAACTAACTACCCGTACAGGATTACTATCGATTATGGGATGTGTTTTTTCGCATACAGGGGTTTTCTAAACGATTTGAACCGTTTTCAACGTGGTTTTCCGCAAATTTCATTCACAAAAGGTACTGTGTCGATAACGGGTAGATATTGAGGAGCCGTAGCACTAACGAAAAATCGACCCGAAATCGTGACAAAACCGTGGGACTTTGAAAGGTCGGATTTCAATTGAAACGAAAACTGTTTTTAATTCATCAGTAGGTATACGTCTTCTGGGGATCATTACGAAATTGCAATTTTTATACATTGATTACATTTTAATCTATAGTAATATAGAAAAATGCCTCCATCAATACCTAGAAGACGGGCCATGACGGACACATGAAAAATCTGTTTATGGGTTGTAAATTTGACTTTTCAAAGTTCTACAATTTTGTCACGCTTTTCGGTCTTTTAAGCGGACATTTCGTGATTACACAACAACAAAAAGTGATAAGGGTACGAGTCTATTTTTAGATTAATTTTAAAATGTACTTAAATATTTCTAAATTGTTAGATTTTTATTTCTCATAATATTTCTTGAAAATTGCCTATACAGAGCCCCTTAAAAATGGCAGGTGTTGCGGTCCCTTAACGGCGTGGAGAAGATGGACAGCAAGAAAGTCAGAAGCCGGGTTATTTTACATTTTTTAAAATACCAGTTGATAAGGAGTGGGAGCACGTCGCTAGTTGAGTAGGATACCGGCGGTGGATATATTGAATTTGAAAGCAATGATCGATAAATTCATCATTCGATAAAACAATTCTGAGTGGAGTTTCGGTGTTTTATATAACACGGGCATTATTGTCGGCAATAACTAAAATTAACTCTTTTATGGCAAAAATATTTCAAAATGGAAAACTGCTATAAAGAGCCGAAAATAAAAAAAATATTTTTGAAAAAATGATTTTATCAATATAAAATGACTTCACTGATATGGACCTACCCGGTTTTGTTATTTGTTGACATAAACCGGATTAGGCCGGACGATAACATTGTTTGCGATTTGTTTGTAATATAAAATTAAAACTATGAACACCTATACTGCGCTAGAAATCATGTTATCAAATAGTTTCCATTATTATATTGTCTACTCAAATAGAATTTATTATGATTATAATATTGACGAGACATCACAATGAACATCCATTATAATGACACTTGGTAACGCAATATACATTTTTGGTATTTTTTGCTCTGAACGGATTAATTATGTAAATCAGAATGACCACATTTAGAAAAAACAATTATTGTTTTCTATTATCGTTTACAATTTGTTTTTCAAATTGTATATATTTGTATACATTTCCATTCATGTCAGCTGTTCGAGAGTCAGTTTTGTGACCACAACCCGGGTACGGGTGTATTATTGCCCAATGGACATCCATTATACTACCTTAATTCATGTTGATCACCGAACTTTGCCAAGAATCGTTTGTATTTAATACATACAACAAAAGTATCTAATCCGAAGAGCAAAATGCTTTTAGCCTCTAATGACCGGGTTTTTTCACGTATTTATACACTTTTTAGGTAGAAGTTGAATTGAAATTTTTGCTTAATATAGTCTTTCTAAAAACTTATTAAATCGGATTGCTATATCTACATTGAAGGTGGACATTTTTATTTCCACATTAATATTCTGTAACGTAAAGGAAAACTATGGAAAACTACCAACAATTATTATAAAATGAACAAATCATAAAATTTCCCCTTAGAAAAGCAGTATAAATGTATCCGTAATATAGAGTAGGTATTATCGAACAAATGTTTAAACAACTATAAATAACACTTAGATGGCAGGGCTACCTACTTAATAGGACGTTATATTATACTAATCATATTTAATGGGTGGTTCTGTGCAGGCCATTTTCAAGAAGTTTTTTGAATAATGAAAATTTAACAATTAAAAAATGTTAAAATACAATTTAAAAGTAATCTAAAAATAATCTCGTATTTCTACCACTTTTTATTGTTGTGTAATCACGAAATTTGCTCAAAAACTTCTTATATGGCTTTTGAATTTCTGAATTCAGTTTTTAAACACAAATATTATCATAAAAGAATAATAATTACACTAAGTAGAAGATGAAAACTTAAACTAAGACCGAGTGTACAGTTTTTCTTCGACAAGTTTATGATTGAGAAACGTAAAATTTTCAAATTAAAAAAAAATTTTAAAAAATCATTTCAATTAAAAAATCTATATTAAGGTTAATATTCTTATTTATCATATTCTGTTTAATTTTTGAGCCTGCGATAACAAGGAGAGAAGTTGAACTTAGAAAGCGAGAACGTGTTTTAATGCCGTTTAAAAACGCATATATCTATAGCGTCCTCTTAATAGTTACTTTCAAAATATAATACATAATTTGTGTGTACATTATGTTAAAATCGTGGTTAAACATTTGATTTCTTCTTGAAATATCTTTAAATCTATAATATAAAAACGTACATTGGCGTTAAGAATGATTTAATATGTTCATTTCAATTCCTCACTTTGGAAATTTGAACCTTCGGTAGTATTTCCAATTCTTTGTGCAATATCATTTTGGGAGATATTCCGAAAAAAAAAAAAAAATTTACATTGATACGGTAGCCTTCCAATTTTGAATCTCAGATGATGTCAAGCATTTGCACAGAAACGTACAATACCAGTATACAAAAATAATTAGCACCATGGTGGGAGGTGATTGAAAATGCACAACAAATTACTACTTTGAAACTGCAGGGGGTTTAACCGCTCGAATCGCATGCATTACCCACCGAGACACATCGTGTTCATGAATATATTATGTATTACATCTATTTTCTAATATTTCTTATTATGAAATCTATTGATATTAATATGATGTATAAAATATTATATCTTTTTTTTATACAAGAAACAAAATATACTATAATTCTGAAGAGTTAAAATATCGTACTAGGGAGGTTTGACCCCCTTAATATACCTGTGCTCCCCAAAAAACTATTATTATTAAACGGAATATGATAGTCATATAGTTCTATAAAGCTGTATTATAATTGCTCCGAAAATATTTTTCATCGACATATTTTTTAGCATAGTATTTCAAAAATGTTTACATAAGATTATATTGGCCATGTTTTCCATTACACACGATACAATTTTCGCACAATATTTTGACTAAAATATTTATTTTTAACCAAATCGACAAATATTTTCGATAGATCAGTTTAAGAATATTATTCGTTAATCGTCGAAAATGGATTATCATTTTCCAAATGCTGCAGTGTGGGTGAATACCTAACTCAATACATCTATGCAGTGGTCGAAGTGGCTCGGAATAAGTAGTGGAGGGATGCCTGCATTTTTATACTTGTCATATATAATGGCAAAAAAAAAAAAAAAGTTCTACTACATTTTGGGGCCCCGATGTAACTTCATGTGACCTACTTTGGGGGTGCCGTTAACCACTAATTGAAAAAATCATTGTAAAAAAAAAAAAAAAAAAACACCAATGTGAATCAATAATCTTTGTAGGGCTACTTATATAATTACAAGGGATATGTATTATTTTTGACACACAATAAGTGGAGGGATGCCATCCCCTCGTATCCTTCCCCACTTTGACCACTGTCTCTATGTATATATACTTTACGGATCAAATTCTGGTCACACGCTCCTATTTTTATGTTGTCGTGCCGACTCCGTCTCGTGTAGAATTTTGTCTCGGCGAGTGGGCGTTATCCTCTTCGCCCCGACTCCTATATAATATGATAACACGCGTTGAGGCGCCTATAAAAATAAAATTTAGCGTAGACTATATACAATATAATCCAAACGATTATTTCTATAAAATATTGAAAACGTAACAATTATTATTGAGGTACGGACACAACACTGTGTTTTTATTTTCGTATATAATGTATATGTGCGAACCGTTTACGACAATATTAAACGCGACCGGGATTTCTTCTTCTTCTTCTTCTTCTTCTCCTTCTCTCTGCAACACCGTTGTTGCCCCCGTTCAAACGACTTCTGGTCTTTACAACAATACCGTCGGCAATATTATTATACATTTATGTACCTCCTTAGACGCCGTACGCGCGAACCCGAAAAATCATTTCCAACAAACATTAATAATAATTTTCTCGTATAATACAGTATATTATTATTATTATTATTATTATTATTATTATATCGTCGAATACGTTTAGGCGGCCGCACTACGTAATATGTACGTAAGTAATTCACGTAATATTTCCAAAACGGATTATACGAAAATTATTATTATTATTATTATCTAAAGCCGTACGGAGGTACCCTAATGTCGTATAATATGTAAAAATATTTAAACATAATAATAATAATTACGATTCCGAACAGAACAACGACCATAATATAATGTTTTTGTGTTTAATGTACGGTGGTGTAGGGGAAAACGAAACCCCTAATGTTCTTCTTCCTTTTATTTTATTTTATTTTTTTTTTTATTTTTACGTTTGTACCTTTTTTTGTGGATTTTTTATTATTACTAGGTATTATTATTTTTTTTTTTTCCCCCGTCTGCGTACGACCCAGATCTGGAAAGGAACGGGCGGCGACACGGCGGCGACGACGACGACGACGACGACGACGACGACGGCACTGGAGCCCCGTCGTCCGCGTCATTGATGCCCCGGGGGCCGTTCTGACAATGCTATTAACCTACCTGCCGGCAGTAGTTTCCTTACGCAACCCGTACCACCTATACATATATATATATGCACCGATGATAATAATTATCGGGGAGATAGTTACCATAATTATAGATCATAAAAACTCAATATCCGTTTGTATATAATATTATATATTATATTATGTGCATATGTACGACTTGCGCACACTGCACTCGGGTCCGTCCGAACGGCTGTTTGTTATAGTGCCGTGTGGATGATACACGGAGAGAGTATTATAAAAAAAAAAAATAAAAATAAAAACAAAATAAAAAAAAACCGTATAAAGTACACCTATTTTTTTATGTTTTTTTTTTTTTTTTCCTTTCATTTTATAATAAATGTACCGATGTTACGTACCTATATATAACGTGTTATACGTTACGCGCGCGCATCAACTATATACCGCGTTTGCGGTAATGAGCGCGGTATGCGCCAACGGGTATTCGAGTTCAACACGGTGTAAAGGCGATATTCCACGCTCTCCGTGCGTCTGCCGTTCGTACAATATAGCTCTCTGATTGGTTAAACCACTCGGTAACTTGTGGCACCTATACCATTATGGTTAACCGTGTCTATACCGATGTATAAACTTGGATACCACAAAGTTGAACAATTCTCGACTTTTGCGCCGTGTGCTTATCCCGGTCATATGTTGTCAGTTACCGAAAAGTCCAACTATTATGATAAGAATGTTTGTTATCTATATCGATCGGAATCCTGTTATATAATATAGTGAGCGCAACGCGCATGAAATTTAATTTTATATAAAAACAAACATTTGAAATTTTTGGAAACGGAGAATATCAATATTATACAAGTTGTCCAATTTATAAAAATGTTCGGTTGGTGTTCAATTGAAATGGTTAATAAACTACGGTTGCTATAATATGATATGATATGCACGGACTGTACACGGTACACGATACGTGGTATACACGGTGAGCGTGGAATACCGCCTTAAAACTCGGGCTCGCGAAGTCTCCGTACACATCACTGTATGAACGCCGTGCTCTATATCAGCTACCTCGTTTTCCCGTGTACGGATATGGTTTGGTTTGTTTTCGCCGAAAAACCGATAAAAAAAAATTACGAAAATGTAAAAACAACCGAAACCCGTCAATAGAGACATACGGCCAATACGTGCATTGGTTACAGCTGGTAAGTACCTATATATATACGATTAGAGGAGACGTGAGGTCGGTAAATTTTAAGGATAAATGTAAATTTACGCAAATTTATGCAGAGGTTTTTTTTTTTTCCGTCGGTACTTAAAATCGAGTAGTGATTTTAAATGCTTTTACTAGTGTAATAATTTTTGTTTAGCGTCATAAACTGTATAATATAATGGATAGTAATAAAATCAATAAAATGTCCTTTTCCTGCGATATTATAAAACAAAAAAAAAACAATGATTAATACGAGGTTATGAAATATTATATAATTTACAAAATTCAGTTGAAAAAATATGGGTATACGTATACAGAAAAATTGTTTTACCAATTTACCAAATTTTACCGGTAAATTCTATACATCTCTAGGTGAGATAAGGTTATACTATATAACCTTAGCAGATGCAGTTCGCTCGTCATGTAGAAAACCAGCTAACGACAGACGGATCGAATTCGAAAGCAATGACAACCGAAAATTGTTTCGGTAAAATGATTTTGAACGGACCTCGAAACTATTGTATCTATATTATATACCAGTGGTTCCCAAACTTATTTCCCTTACCGTCCACTTACAAAAAAATAAAATCTAACTGCCCCCCCTATCCCGGAATATCATAAGAACAAAAAAAATGCAGCAACGTACCTATTCATTTATTTGGCCTGTATATTTTAACTACTAATTTATAATTATTATAAAAATAAATATAAATTCTAATGAGAAGGATGTTGCTAGTGAATTTTCGTCCTCAACACCTGTGATTATTAAGGGGCTTTGAATAGGAAATTTTTAAGAAATTTAGGAATAATAAAATTCTAACAATTTAGAAAAATTTAAATACATATTAAAATTATTTTTAATATAACCCAGTACCCGTATCACTTTTTAATGTTATGTAATCACGAAATTTTCGACGAAAAGACCAATAAGCATGATTTTACTTAGGAAAGTCGGATTTAAAATCTGTAAACCGATTTGAATTTATCAGCCTGTCTTCTGTGCATCAATCGAAGCATTTTTCTTTATTATTACAGATTGAAATACAATCAATATTTAAAAATTGAAATGTTTTAATGATAAACAACATAGCTTAACGAAAAACTCCTCTATCGATCCCTAGAAGACAAATTGATGAATTCAAAACAGTTTTCAGAATTTAAATTCTACTTTTCAAAGTCCCACAATTATCATGCTTTTAGGTCGATTTTACGTAGGTGTTGCGGCACCCTCGGCTCTATTCATGTAAAGAACATTCTTAAGTCACCACGGTTTTTTATACGTAGCCATCGTCTGTTTTTTTGTTTGTAGGTTTATAACCACACTTAACTCTTCATTTCACTAAATACGAAGATGAAAGTTCATGTCATAATTAAAAAATACGACGTTCGTACGTTGCTCTGCAACTTTTAGATAGTATTGTTATCGATATCGCGATAACAGATAATAATAATACCCGTCCATCGTTGAAAAACAATTTTTACCGCGTGATGCCTACGGACTATGGCATATGTTTGACACATATACAATATAAGTAAAAAATAAATACATACTTAATTTAATATACACAAACAAAAACATTTGTTTTTTTAAATAGTTATTGTTCTTTTTTTTTTATTAAATTCCACCAAATCAGGCCTACAAAACTGTTGCCCCAAAACTAGCGCCCCCCCCCCCCCAGGACTAGAATAGTGTCCTCTAGATATTGTTTACTTTGAAAGCTACTGATATACACAAAAATTACAATGATTGTCGAAATTATTGTTTTTTTAATTGTAATTTTCTTAGATTCTGAGTGGAGCAAGATATTTATTAGTTTTAAACGATATGATTTTTTTTTTCATGTACATATACTACACTTTTTTCATTCTAGTCGATACTTTATAAGAGTAATTTTCCAAGTAGTATTCAAAAGCACAACGAAAATGTATCTTTTATATAAGGGAAACGACATGATAAGTTATTATAAATTAGAAAATAAAAAATAATGACTATATAGTCATCATGATGGTTACCGACTGTAATAATATATATTAGTGATAAATAATGTTTATGACAAGGTACCAAAAAAGACCAAAAATTATTATAAATTGGATTTACATTAAATATTTACTATAGTACTACATGTAGGTATATTTACATCATATTACGTATAGGTCATACTCGTGTTATATACACCGAAGCTTCACTCAGAATCGTTACCATTTATTATCGAATTAAATGATCAATCATTGTTTTAAGATTTATAATGTATCCACCACCAGTATATACCCAAGTTTAGGTTAGGTTAATCACCAGTACCCACTTATCCTACCTAACGATCGTGAAGTGCTTCCGCCCAATGGTATTGGAAAAAAAATTTCTTATGGAAAATTCATTATATAGTTTGTAATTTTTACTAAAAGTTATTTTTTGACTTTTGCAGTAGTTTCCTTAAACATGACATAAAAAAAAACTGTACAGTATTTTATAAATGCAACGAAAACAACAAAATAACAACGGTAACTGATTTATTTATTATTTTTAATTTGCTATTTAAAGATCAAAAGTATTTTTTATTTTTTATTTTTTAATAGCATTGAATAATGAATTTTATTATACCGAAGCTTAGTTCAAAATCGTTTCATAGAAATAAATTAGAAATAAATAATTTACCATTGCTTTTCAATCTATTAGGAATATTATTTTGATCACAAAATTTTATTGGGTATATTTAATAAGTCGTGGAATTATGTGCTTTTTTGGTAGCAACTTTGGTTCTGGTTGGTATTTTTAAGAGATCATTTTTTAATTTTGCTAATAAGTTCCTTAAACGTAAAGAAAAACTACCTTTTATATAGTGTATGCAGTATATGCAGTATTTAATAAATTAAGGGGAAATAGCAAAATAATTAATAAATATAAATGTTATGGTAACTATAATTTTTTTTTTTTTAATTGGCTATTTAAAGTTAATTAATAATATTAAAAATATAATGAAAAATAATATTAAATATTAGTGTAACTAAAAATAGTTTTATACAGAAAGAAATTATGCATAATAATGGCTTTCAAATTCAATATATATCCAATAACATCAGTGTTCTACTCGACGAATAAAGTTCTTCCACCCCTCGCTACCAGGTAGGTACTTTTTTTAAATTGTATCATAAATATTGTTTTTATCTACATATATAGTAACTATGAAAACTTCTTTATAACTATCCCATTTATAAACATTTTCCATTTTTATACAAAAATTAATTTTAAATGTATAACATTTATAACATTAAAGACAATATTTATATCCACAATAGAATGTAACTCATTATATGATTTAGTTGAAAAATTAATAATTTTTTTTTTTTGAATTCCAACTATTCGACCCAATAATGTTCAACTTCGTATAAATAAAGTTGTTCACTATGGATATTTATGCTTACTCGCATGTCGTAATATCGTGACGAGCAAGGCAATACCAATAAGTACTAAGATTATGGATTTCTCAGTTTTAGTATTGATCACTCAAATCTGGGATTGATTGTTGATTGAATCTTGGTCTTGTTGACACGGTAGAATTCAGTCTCAGTCTCGGTCTTGTTATATTTTTTTTACTCATACTCGGTATTTTTGTTTGACGAATTTATAAAGACAAAATGCAAAATGTTCTTTTCGTTCACGTGTTAGTAATGTTTACGATACGGGAAAAAATATTCCAAAAACGTACTCAAATTAATCGCCCACACACTTTTTAGGACGATTCTGACCGGGACGGACAAAATGTGTTTGATTTGTAGTTGGTCGATTTCGAAAACATTAGGGAATCCTTTATAAATCGGAAACCTGTTCACAAGAACTGTATAGATTGTGTGTGACATTGTGAATGAAGTAGGTACACAATTCCATAATATATATATATATATATATATTTATATTATTATATTTACATACTTATTTATAAATAAAAAAAAAAATTTCATTTTATTTATTTTATAAGTAATAGAGTGCGTGCGCGTTTTGAAGTTCGGTCAGTATACCTACTAATATTTACGTATAATCGTTGTACCCATTTGGCTGGACACTATCATCGTTACGTGACTATAATTTCATGTTGTTGTTGTTGTTGTTGTTGTTGTTGTAGGTCTTCTAACATTGTATACCAATATATATTATATTATATTATATACAGATTGGTTATTATAACTACGAATATCTTATATTATAAGGTAGAGGTATACAACGTATACATAATTTAAGACGATTTTCCGACAACCGATACGATTAACGAACGTTTTTTTTTTTTTTCCAATCCTATAATTATTCCATATGATCATAAAATTACATATATATAAATAAAAAATATATATTATATTTTATACACTATATTAATGCGCGTGATGGGTTACGTCCAAAACGAAAATATAATTTCCAAGTGTACCTATCTGCGTATAATATGTTAATGAATTTCGTACTTAAACGGTTTGATGTACACATAATATAATATATGATACTAAATTAGAATGCATATTCATATGGGTAGGTATATGTTTTTATTTATTTTTTTTTTTTTGTTATCCCTCTGTTGAATTCACAAATAAAATAATATACGCATTTTATACGTAAACAACGACGTTTACCCAACTAAAATTATATAAAAATAATATAATAACATTTAACGTGATGTATAGGTGGTACTATATATGAACAATATCATACAACAATCGATAAACTATACACAATAAAAAAATATTTTTTAAAATAAAAATAAAACTTTCACAAAATATAATAAAACGATGTACTTATAAAAAAAAAATTTTTTTTGGGGGTATTTTTCCTACGAATAACATACTTTAATATATTGAAATATTTTTTGATAACAATTTTTATACAAATACTTTTATAGTGTTATTAAATAATATTAATAATAATTATTTTATTGAAAATATTATTATTTTTATATTTTTTCTAGACAGCAGAAATATGCTTAAAACATTTCCAGAAACTAAAATTATATTTTTTTGGGAAATTTTTAATATCTGTGACACATTAATATAAAAAAAAAAAAAAACGATTTAATTAAGAGGATGTCAATGTAAACAGTTTTCAATGAAAAAATCGTGTTAGCATTTTTCATTTTAACATCTAACAACACAATGTGGAAAGATGATCCGAAAAATTAATTATTGATAACAACATTATCTAGCGTCTTACGTAGGTTTTTTCGATATTTAATTTTTTTAAGAATTATATTTGTTTAAAAAATTCAAAAAAGTTAGTTTACAAAATGTGTTTAAATGCACATATTACAAAACAGCTACGTAGGGCCTGGATAATGTTGTTATCAATAATTTATTTTTTCATTCATCTTTCTAGGATGTTTTATAAATGAGAAATAAAAAGTATAATATTTTCAATAAAATTTTATAAATTCATAAAAGACATCCATTATAAAAATTATGTAATAATTATTAATTTTTAAAATACAAATAAAATATTTTTCAATTGTTAGATTTTTATTTTTATTAATATTTTCTAAAAATCGCCTATATAGACACCGCATAAATTATGCCACACTGACATCCTCTAAGTTTGTTATTTTCAAAACATATGATAAATATTATAGTTGTGTTAAAATATTGTGATTTTATTTGGTTTATTATATCCATCAGGTATCAGCATAGAATAAAATGTATTTAAGACATTTCCAGAAAGTAACAAAATATTTTTGCCACAAATTTGGTTTTGGTAAATAGACATTTAAAAAAATATAATGTTCCTTAATAAAATGTTTTTTAAATAATAATTCCATATCAAATATCATTTAAATGTTCGGACCTAAAAATTTCTTTAAATTATTTTTAGGACATTATTTTACGTGTATTTTAAAGAAATTAGGTGTACATATGATTGCTGCGTACGTATAATGAATATAATTATATTCATACTTGATATATTACGTAATTGCTGAGGTTTAAATCACTATCTGACCACGTCAAACAGTTTGTGTATAATTTATGATTTTCGACATAAATTTGTCACTTGTGACAAATTATATTATGTATATTATCATATCATACATATACATGAAAAACAGGTTTTATTTATGAAAAATGTATAAGGAAAATTGTATACAATTTAATAAAAATGTTTACTATATACTTACGTCTTATATATTATATTATAATAACGTATAAAAATAAAAATATTATTTATTATTGAATGATATTTCGAATCGATGGTTTTAAACTAAAAGAAAATTATAAATTAACGGCACGAAATCACAAGTTTGGAAAATCCGACGGTAGTATTCGTAGAAATGGCCAAGTAAAATTATTATTCAAACCCACATTGAATACAATATAACATAATTATTATAATTATAGAAGAAGCACAGTCTCTTACTCTCTTGTAAACATATTCGTCGGTGAAAATGCATTAATAATAATAATAACATTATTTATAATGTGCAGTTTACGTAATGCACAGAAGAAATTGAAGCATTTCGATATTTTTTGACGAGAAGTGTTAAGTGAAAATTAAAATAATATGTACTTGCCTCAATTTATACAATAATAGTTAAAAAAAAAACACGTGCAGGCTTAAATATTATACACGAGGTGAAGTGAAACAAACAATGACCAAAGACATTATAAATCCAACTTTAAAAAGATAATAATCAACCAAGTAGTAAATTACAGAGATGTTCCCACAATACTCCTATACTTGATATGTATAATGTGTTTTTGCGAAAAATTCAAGGTTAGTTGGATGATCATAAATTATCAACAAAACAGTGAAAACTGGTATTTTTAGTATATCACTATTGACTGATATTTTGGAAAAATTGGGGCACAATTTAATTTTCATCCAAGTTTAACTTTTTTTCACTCAACGCAATTTCATTTTCGATGTTTATAATAATTCTGGTAGTTATAAGACCATATTGGGGCAAATATTTCACACCCGTAGTCATAAGTGCAAATCGTAGGGAGGCTAAGTGAACTTAATCTCCCTGAAGTTGAAATCAGCCCTCACAATTTTAATGTATCCATCGAAGTATAACAACCTCCACTCTACACCAATCAAAATAAATTTTAGTTTATGACTGTAGCTCATAGGGGACTTTAGTGACTTTTAAGGTCGTGATCCTTGAAAATTTACAAAACTATGTACATTTAAAAATTTTTTTATTCAAAATTCTAAAAAAATTTAAATAAGATAGATGGACGTAAAAATATCAAATATACTTGTCATATTCTCAACGCAAATCATGGGTTACATATATGCAGTGGCGTGTCATACATGTGTGCGATGTGTGCAAATGCCACGGGCCTTTGTTTAGAGGGGCCCATTATTACTCAACGTCCCAGAAAAAAAATTCAATTATGTAAGAAAAAGTAAAAAGATTGTTCACAATTTCACATAGTTCTCCTTTTCTCAATCTGATATTAATACATCATTGTCATAAATATTGTATCGAGTAAAACGATTTAAAATTAAACGAGTAAAACGATTTTACGATGAAATCCTCCAAGATTATTGTTTTACTTCAGCAGAAGAACATTTTAAAATCAATATGCCGAAAATAAAAGCACGCAAACGAAATTTCGATTGAATATATTATTTGTATGTAATTCCATCTTATTCAATATTTTGTATATAATTTAAAATTCAATAAAAATGGATAGCACCTACTGATTTGCGTAACATTTAATTATTTTAGTATAAAAATACTTACTTTAAATTTGAATTTATGAACCTATATTTATATTATTTAGAATTAAAAAGTGAAGGGGGCCCTTTTTTACTTTTGCACACGGGCCCATCTTTGGGATGAACCGCCACTGTGTAGACATATATATATAAAATATATAAATATTAGGTACATACAATATAATAATAAAAAAACAAATGTAATACCTACTAGTTTAACAATGAAATAAGTGGACAACACATACGGACAATACATTAATAATACAATACACCATTAATATTACAAATTATTATTAATTCTCTACACGGAAAAACAAATTCACTATATTTCATTGGTAAATATTAAAATTATTTAGTTGTTCTTACTATAGAATTATAGTTAACGTGTTTGGTTGTTTGAACAATAATATTATAGTAACGCCAACCATAGTTTTAAAGTAATATTATTTTTACTTATCAATATATACAGTGCTTGAATTGCGGAGGGACGGGGGGGGGGGACAGAGTCTCCCTTCTAATTAGACGAAACCCCACACGATTAATTGATGAGACATTAAAATTTTCAGGTACACACATTTTTTTTAAACTTTTGCGTCCCCCTTAATAATTTTTTCCCAATTCGAGCACTGTCAATATACCTATGATACCATTTAGAAACTAAATTTAAATATTTTAATCGTAAATATAGTATTATAATTGAATAAAATAATGTAGTGTTATATTTGTTGTATCTATTATTATTGTGTAGAAATCTGTGTTTTTTACTTTTGTTTAATTTGTACAGTGTATAAATTGTCTAAAAATATTACTGTTTGAATTATTAGAGCTATGTGCTACAGTTACAGTGGTATATATGAAAATTAAATTCTTCAGGATAGCATTTACAAAAACTTTAAACACTTGTATATTTTTTCGTAAATTACAAATTCTTATGATTGTTGAATTTGCGAATATAAACAAAGTTGTTATGTTTGAACTACATTCATATGAATTACATGTAAAACTTATTTATTGAAATCCCGACATACCCCTTCTTCTACTTTTACAATTCGAGCACAGGTGGAAAATATTATTAATTAATTTATTTTCCACCATATTCAATAATATCTTATCAACAATAAAAATGTAATATACAAAGGTGTACCCAAAATAAATTTAATACCTTTAATAAATTATAAAAATTGTAGATAGGTATATATTTTGCATCACTGGTTAAATAGTTAATTTCACCATAATCTTAGTGTCAGATAAATAGGTAGGTTAGTTGGCGCGTAGGACATTTGAATAATAGTGAGATGGTGGTTGAGAGTGCAAATGTCAGCGAAGGTCATTAATTTTGTAGGTTTTTCATAATATTTTTTTCTCCATACAGTTATCGTAACTATAATTAGTTGTTTCAATTACTATATATTTAGTTGATTCAACTATAGTATTATGGTTAATATTACTATAAGGTGGACATAATCAATTGTTTAATAACTAAAAATTTGTTGATTCAACAATAATTTTATTAGAAATCCAACTAATTTTTTTTTTGTATTTGTAACTAAATATTTGGTTGTCACATACCCAACTATAATTTAAAGTTAAAACAACTTTAAATATAGTTATTCCAACTATATTTTTTTTCCGTGTATATACTATATTTATATTACCTATACAGTAATCATTTTTTTTAGGTAACACTAAATATTTCTGTCTAGTGACATCGTATTAAAGTTCAGTTTTCGGGAGGAGTCAGGGAATACTAAAATACATATTTTCAAATCATTTTAAAATGTCCAATACTTTCAGAGTGCGCATGCGCAATATAACCTGCATTGGTTTAAATTGCAACCCCTATTTATGACACAAGAATTCAATAGGTTAATTTTTCGGTAGTAGTTTTTCTTTTATCCATTTTTATTCTACATCCAAAATTGATCGATATACATCTGTTTGAAAATGGAAAATATCGATTATTTTAAAATTTGAAATAATAATATATTTCCAATTTTAAAATAATCGATATTTTCCATTTCCAATCAGTTATAAAACTGTTAATTTTGAATTTAGAACAAAAGTCGATAAAAGGAAATATACTACAATAAAATAACCTATTGAAATATTGTGTCTTACGAAACTTTGAATTTCAATCAGAGGTCATTGGACAGCAATATTTTATAAATATTATTGTAGTGTTACCTAAAAAAATGATCAGGAGTTTTTCGGGTTTTGATGGCTGACGTCTAAAACTGACCACCTCGTCTTAGTGTCCGAGCACTATTTGAGGGGATCCGAGTTGACCGTTTTAGAACCAGCACTTGAAACTTGATTTTCGAATGGTTCAGGCTTACTATCCAGTGCCTTAGGTACCACAGCCAGCACGTTTTAGCCGAGATAATCTCCTCAACTCTGAGGGGCACTTTGCAGTGAGGCTACCCTCTCCCATGGTACCAACTAGGATATAAGTTGACGGTGGTAGGACAACCTGAGTAAACTCTACCATTATTTTCGATGCCGAGTCATCCGGCTAATGGTTGGGGCTGTTTAGACTTATTTTGCTGCTAGGAGGTCCGTACGTCCTCTCCAGATACCTATGTCAGGGGTTCCATAGATGTTTGTTGGATGACTTGTACGTCCGAATGGTAGGCCACATCGGCATATTTTGGGCCCCCTTACCCAGAGCTGGTGTTTCCTTACGAACGACTCGTCGTGACTGACCTGTTGTGGTGACCAAGTCAAAATCATTCATTTTATATGGGTCATTTGTATTACAGGTGGCGGGACCTTACGGTATCCGCTTACCTGTATTTTGAAGTCCTATATGTGTCCCGATTCAGATGTGTTCGGTCCATATGATTGTTCGGGGGACGGGTTCTGATGGTAGCCGCATGCCCGAGTTCTTTTGCAAAGTAGAGTCGTTTTAATCATCCATAGATGGTCAATTCGGTGGAACGAATAATCTATTTTAACTTAGAACCAACATTTTGGTCTGTATATGTATGTAAGCGTGTGGTGGGTCCTTATTATAGCCATGTGTCTACTTAAGATTCTTGCCCTGAGGTTCATGTAGTTCTTTAATCGATTCGTTGTGTTCGGTCCATATGATTCTTTGGGGGACGGGTTCTGATGGTAGTCGCTTGCCCTACTCGTTACTCGTCCAGTCACGTTAGTCGTCCGTTAGGATGTTGCCCATCTAGCACCGCGAGGAGGTGTGACTTTGAAACCACAACCGGTTGATGGCTGTGGTTTCGCTTCATTCTGTCTTATGAAAACTCAATTTCAATCCGAGGTCATTTGACAGAAATATTTATAAATATTATCATAGTGTTACCTACAAAAATTAACAGTGTGTATATATATATTTACATATATATTGCAAAATAATATAGGTAATACAGCAATGAATTATCTTTTAATATTAAAAAAATGAAGGACGGAGAAAAGATGCAATTCTTTTCAATTTATTCTATTTCTGAAAATATTTCTGTTCGTCTAAAGAAACTCAGACCAAATGCTATTTCTACAATAAATATACATCATTCTGTAAATGAAAATCTAGATCGTTTAGCTGAACACAATTACAAGTAAATATCATATAACTAGTAATATTTTTTTTCGTGCATACATATTACGTTTACATGATTATAATGTATTAATTATTTGCAAACATATTTTAAAATTGTTATAAATTTATTTTCAACAAGTGCTGGGAATACATATATTAACATAAAACAATAATTACGCATTTTATGTTGATGTTACAACCTGCATGATCATTTTTTTTTTTCATATTTCACAATTAAAGCACGAAATGGTAATTTGGAAAATCTTTAAAAATTCAAACCATATGATTTTAATTTGCGTACAAATTTATGTTTTTATCTATGCAAAGTGGTCCAAAGTATTATCAAAGATATTTCTAAGATAAAAGTCATTATAATACTATAATATGTGTGTATATAATTTTGAACGGTTTCGTATTGCAAAAAAAAAAAAAAAATAATAATAAAACGAAGATAAACCCGCAAACGCGAATAATTATTCGAAAACCCATTTTACATTTATCGCCCAATATAGTACATTACAACAACATAGATATAGGTCATTGCCTAGGGCCTATATATAGTTTGTTGGTTTGTATAAAGCTAGTTTATCTTTGGGTTTTTTTTTTTTTTTTTATCGCAATTTAATTTAGGATTTTGTAATGTTCAGTTATTGTAAAATTTACGAACGATAATATTTCTTAATAAACTTTGTTAAATTGATTCATTTTTTTTTTTCATCATTAAATTGATTCTATATATTGTTAGTTTTGAAATAATTATGAGCTTAGCGTTCACGCATGCTGCAGGATCCGTACATTCGCTGTTGATTAATATCGTGTTTTATAATAAATTGATGAAATGTCAAGTCCATATATGGCGTATTATACAAGCAAGATTCGACATTTCGGAGTTATATGTTTAATCTTAGCGCGTTTATAAATCGCACCCATTAATTTAATTTAATTCAAGAAACATCTCTACCGAATGCAAACCATTTAGAACAGCTGTCATGTTGTGTTTATTTGAACAATTATAATGAATTTGTCGGACGTAGACGTTTTCTTACATAAAAAAAAAACCAATATTCTATTTTCCTAAAAAAAAAAAGGTTAATTCAAGTTAAATCATGTATATTTACAACGGAGAAAATTAGGTCAAATGTTTTACATTCCGTTTATAGAATATTCCTTTATATATTTATATTAAATTGTTTAATTATATAACATATTTGTATAAAAATCAAAATGTAAATTATTTTGTTTACTCAAATCAGGTATTACTTTTTCAAAATAATTTGATACATTGTACATTGATGTAGGTAAGTACGTGTTATTTTTATAAAATTAAAATCTGTATCTATTTTCATTTTAAATTATATATTTATTATTTAAATTCCATAATTTTACTTAAAAAAAATTTGAGCCCTAATTATTATTATTGTTATTTATTAATCATCTAATTTATTTATCACTACATAGTATATTATACTATGTATATATATTAATTTATTTAAATATTGCTTTTTATAGAAAGTTAATCATTATTTTTTAAATTATAACATTTATTAGATAATTATATTAGATAACATAGTATATTAAGGTATCTATGTAAAATTTCTAACGTACCTATTATTAATAGTTAAATAGTGTTTTTTTTTTCTGCAGTACATAAATAATATTTTATTGATTGTTGTATTATTTTGAAATTCTTTAAAGTTACGTTTTACATATAACAATAATAATGATAATAATAATAATAATAATAATAATAACAATGATAAAAATAACAATAACTATAAAGGAAAGATAATGCGCGGTATAGTTGGGATGATTTCTTAATGGAAGTTTTCTCTCATCAATTTCCTTACTGTTAAAAAAAAGTTTCAGGGCCAATCGTCTTGAAACAACACAAATTGATAAAAGGGTTTTGTAAGGGTAAAAATAAACTTTTAATCTAAATGATTAATATATTTTTTTTTCATGTATAAAAAGCTATTTTCGGTCTCTAGAGGTTTTTTTTTTTTTTAAAAAGTGTTTTATATTATAAAAACGTAAAAGTTATACCAATATTTCCTAATAGCATGTACGCTGTACCTATAATAAATCATATTTGTGTAATAATTTCGTATACCTACCTACGAAAAAATAACGCAAATATTCGTTTTTTTAATCAGGATGTTATCATGATACATACGGTAATGCGGTAGGTATACAATATACACCGATAAGTAATATACGGAATATATAGGTTATTTTAAAACCGGTTATATTTCTGTAAAATACATCATATTATTACATTAAATTACAATACAAATATTAATATAGTATATGGTGATTAATGGTGATAATGATGATATATTATAAAATAAAATTTACCTTCTATTTCGTATTTAAAAGTATATTCAATAAAATAAACTATTATTCCAAAATAGTGTTAATAAACTAGTTCAGGCTGAGTATGTATACATATTATATACTTATATATTTTATAATATTAATTATGAATGCTGCGATGGGAAAGTTAATGATTGTTTTAAACTCAGTTAAGTTAAGTCAATAGAAAAACATAGTATACGAGTTTAATGTTAATAGCTATTTTTTTCTTAACGATTAAGTTAGGTTAACTTTTTTTTCTTACGAGTCAAATAGTCAATTTAACCTTTGAGATATCCAAGTACAATATTAAATATCTATTGTTTTTATTTTTTTGGAAATACTGTTATTTTTTAACTTAAAGCATTTAAATTTTTTTAAAAATCATTAATACAATAATATTTAAAACACAAGAAATATATTCATGAAAATGTTTAATTAGTAGGTATTTATTATTTTCTTCAAAATTTTAACAAATAGAAATTGCTCATTGCAAATTAGTACCTATCTAAATATGGTTTATTAGTGGGAAATCTAATATATTGATCAATTTATAATTTTGGGAAATTATTATATAATATATAACAGTTCTTGTTTTATTTATATTTTTAGAAAATAAATAATTCTTATAATATTATCATTATTAGAAACTACATAAACAATTTTATTTGTATTCAACCATTTTAACAATAGACATAACATGAAATTAAAATGTCCTAATTATTTCGAAACCAACTTAAATAAGTTTTTATTAAAAGTAATTTGTTATTAAAAAATTAATATAACCAAAACATGTTAAGTTAACAAAAATCAAATATAAAAAGTTAAAATTAACTAAAATTTTAACTTATTAACTCATTAATGCCTAGCATTGATAAATATATACATTATATGCATTTATTTAAGTAATTTACGTCTATTCATTTAATAATAATATAAAATATAAGTACATATATCGTTTTATCATTTGTTTCTAACAAATAATTAATTTTTTCTATTATAATTTCTTTAAATTATAATCATTATTAGTACAAAACAGTTAAATTTATTACAATTAAGCGTATTGATGATTTAAATAAATATTATTTTTTATATATTATATATATATATATATATAGATAGATAGATACTCAATTGAACACAATTTTTTTTAATAACCCTTTTTAATTAAATATTATTATTTTAACTTACAACCGAGAACCATTATTTATTCTGTATATTATTATTTTGTATAATAGAATTATATTATATTTAAAACGTATGACATTATCAAAAGATATTTTATGTTATAATAATGTACCTATACTATTTTCTTATCATCAGACAATAATACGTACCTATCATTAGAGACATAAGAAGTTTAGTAAACGAATTATTATTTTTAAACAAATATATAATAGATATATCTATAAATATAAATAAATACCCAGTTTCTACAAAAAGAATTTGTTTTTATTTAACAAATACGTATTTCGAAAACAATGTTCTCATCTTCAGTGTTAAACAACTACAACAGTAGTTATTTAACTAGTAACAGTAACAGTAGTAAATTTATATTTATAAATAATTCTACAAGTAACTCAACACCAAAATAAAAAAAAATAAAAAAATATAGATATATTTGTTTTAAAAAATATGACTGATGTTTTTGGGCGTCTAAGAAATTTTTCCAAAGCACATTTATCAAACGTACATTCGCCAAAGGAGACTTTCACTATAAAAATAATTCACCATTGCTGATTTTCGCAAATGCGATCATTCGCCAAAATCTCATTTCACCAATAGGAACTTTCACCAATTCAAATATCTATTAAATGAATATATATATATATATATTAAAATATCGAATAATTTTTTAGTTTTAATTTGAATAACTATATTATTGTATAATATGATAAATAATTTCCTAAAATACACCTAGATTTACTGCGAATACCACATAAAAATTAAGGTGCTTCGGGTAAATATTGCTGGGGGAACTTGATCATGTCGAAAATTAAATCTAAAATATTCCAACATTCATTGTGAAACACCACGTCGGGTAATAGCAATGCTTTTCGTTTTTAATGATTTTTTCAAACGAATAGTATTGTCGAAATTTTCTGTTGGCGAAATTTACTGTTGGTAAAAACTGTAATTGAGGAAAGTTCCTGTTGGCGAAACCCCATTTTGGCGAATTTTCATTGGCAAATTATCGTATTGGTGATTGTAATTTGTACCTGAACAACAGGTAATCGATGTAGTATATTGGTTTCGGAATATTACAATTGGTTATACTACAATATGTATAATGTATATGTTTTGTGTTACATCAGGAACTTAAATAAAAATTAGATTTCGCATTTTTCCCCGTATATTTGACGATTATTCACGGAAATTTATGGTAATTATGATCGTCAAATGATATTTTAATCCAAATTATTACGTCCAAACATATCGTTCAGGTTTTCAAGTTCAACAAAAATTATGTAAGTTCATTACATACAATATTTTGTTCATTAATAAATCGTCCAAATTTAATTTTTGTCCTCATATGGATAAATTACTTTTGATACAAATACGTTAGTCATGTTATATTATATTTATATATGTATAAACTTACCACTAAAACTTTTTTAAGAAATTCAACATTTACGATTGATTTAAATTATCTATACATTAAGGTATAAAAATCTCAGATCGATTAGTAGTATTGCCTTACACTTTTAATACATCAGAAATACATTTTAAATATCTAAATTTAATTTTTAAATCTTAGAAAATATGTTATTGATTTTTAATATATGGAAAATATTGTAATGGAAAAAAATACAAATGTAGTAAAAACATTTCTTAATTGTTAAAATTGTTAAATTACAAATATTATATTGAAAAAGTTATTGTTCTCAAGACTAAATGATTTTCTGGATAAAATAAAACTGTATAAAATTAATTGCAGGACTGCAATGTATCTTGTAACCATATTTTTGATTTGAAATAATTATTTGTAGAATTTCGTAATTTTCATTATTCCATGTTCAGCAATTTAAACTACTTTTGTTCGAAATTTCGGAATACAGATAATGATTTTTTAAATATTTTTTTTCTGATCTCGTGCATCTATTCACGTGTGTCTCAACTCCTAATAATATTCGATTCATTCGTTCATCCATTCACTATCACAGCTCGAACAAAATTATATCGAAAGTATCAATATCTATCATCTTTTATTTTGTTATCAATTACAATTTAGAGAATTTTAATGCATTTTATATATACTTACCTTATTAACTTTGTGTCAAACTTATGATAATTATAAATAAAATTATCAGCAACTTATAACTGTGGCGAAAATTACATAGGTACTTATATTTTATTGAAAATTACGAACTCCTACTAATTAGGTACCAATAATTATAAATTATATGTATCTGGTACCCACACTAATTAAATACTCGTTCAACGTAATTGTTGTATTTTTTAATATATATTACTTATAAATATATATAAAAAAAATCAATTTTGGATGTGCCGATGGATAGACGTAATCTTAACGTATCCCTGAGGTAAAAATACTTTTAAGTTTTTAATAATATATACAAGATACAAAATATTTATTTGAATAAAAAATATATGTACATTCCACCGAGAATAAAATATTGAAATGTAGTTTTATGTTCCAATCAGTTTGTTATATTGTCTTCCCTGAAAACAAAACCTAAGTAATATTGATAAAAAATACAAATTCAATCAATAAAATTATTACCATCGTAAATATTTTGTTCAATTAACAATATTATTATATATTTGTAATTTTTCGTAATATCTATTGTAATATAAATTAAATGGTTTAATAAAACGACTTTATTATTTGTGCGTATAATTAAATGTCAGGAGAATAAAATAATTATTGTTTTTATATTGTATTAAAACAAAATCATAACGATTTATGTATTTTTTATTGTGTGGATATAATAGTTATAGTATTAAGTTGACAATTTACGCACAAATTGACAAAATATTATTAACAATAAATTTGGTGATATAATATTGTTAATGTAACAAATGGTAGCAAATCCAATTTCTAATTTTTAAGTGTATTTTTTTCATTCTTATATCATTAAACAATATTATAAAATACCTATATTTTTTACAAATAAATTAAATATAGTACAATAATAAAACCATAATTTATGTTACTTAAAAATAAAATATTAAGTATAATTGTAATACTTATAGACTGATAAAAAAATATAAATAAATATTAATCCAATGGATTTGATTTCAATATAATATTTATATACAATAATTTTTTTTTTTTAAATATAAAATCACTTATACTGTTAATTTTCAATACTTTGAAAGAACTATCTATATACAATTCCATCATTAAACACCCTTTTCTAGTTATACAAAATGACAGTGGTCTAATTAACAATAGAACGAGTATTATACCATAAAAATATTTCGAATATACATTTAAAAAATGTAAAAAGTATAAAAAAGTTCAATGAAATACCCGTATAATATAATTAGAATAAAGAATAACAATAAAGTAAACAACTATTTTATTTTTATATATTTTCGGACAAAAAAATCAAATATAAATATAAAAATCGTTTGAAAGCTATTCTAAATTTGAATAAAAATACAATTAAAACATGATGAAAATATAGAATACTTATTAAAATATAACGCAATATAACTCAAAAAATACTCGGCGTATATATATTTATATATATATATACCAGGTGTTTTTAAAATTAATACCGAAAATACCTACACATATTTAATAAAGTGGCATAGAGATGAAAGTTTTAAAATTTTTTTCTACTTTTGTAAATTAAGTTTTTAAATTATAATTTATAATATTTTGAGATAAATTTAAAAATAAATAACCATGATATTTTCTGTTAAATTCTCATATTTATCGATATGTCACATCATTTTCCCTCAATTTTTTCCATTTTTTTTTTATCGTTTTGACGCTCAGTGTCGTTGAATGTCGCCATAATAAAAAAAAAGTTATGTGACATATCAATACGTATAAAAAATTTGCAGAAAATATTATGGTATAATTTATTTATTGACGTTTAACATAGCTGATTAATTAACACGGTTTGTAAATAAAAATACTTTATTTTTAAAATACGGCAATATATGTATAAGTATTATGATGAATAAAAAGAACTTCATAATATTTTCTGAAAATGTTTACATTTTAAATTTTAACCTTAGTGACGTCAGGCGACACTGAGCGTCCAAACGTTAAAAATTGGGCGAACATGTGGAAAAATGATGAGACATATCGATTTGTTTGAGAATTTTACAAGGAAATATCATGGGGATTTTTTTTTTATCTCAAAATACTATTAATTACAATTTAAAAACTTGGTTTTCAAAATTAGAAAAAAAAAATTCAAAACTTTCGTCATGTGTACAAATTTTTGGTATTAATTTTAGAAACACCCTGTATATGTCGGATACTGCAACTGACAGACTGTGTGTATACGGGAAAATGGTTCGAAAATCCCACGTGATGGTGAATTAATTTTGTGAGTAATATTTAGAATATTTTTTTACTTTGATGGGGAAGGAGAATCTTTGTCATCACGAAGGATAAATTAAATGATACTCGAGTATAAACATTGAAAAATTCCGACGAGTTGTCATTTATTTTTAATGATAACGAAAATTAATATAATGTATAATACACGACAAAAGAAAAAAAAATGATTATATAACCGCGCCTTTCCTCCTCAAGTAAATAAGCCACTGAATTTACTATTTTTTTTTTTACACTTTTAACAAAAATCCCGAATGATGTCCGAAAATCATATATTATGTAAAAAAAAAATATATATATATTACATTTTCATTATCAAAATGACTATTGTTAGATTTTAGATTTGTAAATAATTCGTACAAGGATTTTGATAAATACGTCATTGAATGGTTTTACTGTTGTAGTTTTGTATTGTATTGTATTGTATTGTATTGTATTGTATTATAAAACCGTTTAAAAGTCCGTAACTTTCCGATTTTTATTAAAATCTTATTTATTTGAGATTCTGGCCAGACCGAGGGAGATAGTGGTTTTACAACGATATTTATTTATTTTGTTTTTTTCCTGTGAGCAAATTTTTGACCAGAATCGTTACAGGCTTACCCAATTTTCTAGTTGGTACTTTAGAAAAGGGTACTTTTAAATTTTCCAATACATTTTTAACGTTTAATAAAATTACGTAAAAACTGGAAAAACATGATTCTGTCCACGTCGATTTTCGTTCTGTTATTTTATCGTAATTCCAAAAATAATGATTTTTAAACCTTGAAATGTACACCAAATATGTAATTTAATACATATAACTTATAATTTTGGGCTATTTATAGATATTTTAAATTTTAGAAGTCTTAAAGAGGTAATTTTGTGATTTGAGACTTGAAAGATGAATACAAAGTTCAACGTATATGTTTATATATAGTTTATCCATATTTGAAAAATCTCGAAAATCGGTGTTTACAATTTATTTTTATAGCCATTTAAGCTTTACCAATATTTATTATTTTAGTATTTAACGTATTTAAATTTTGGGTAAACAATGGGTCTAAAGACTAATTTTCACAGAATATGTATTTAACTAAAAAAAAAAAAATATATATATATGAATTTATCTTAGGTTTAATTAAAAATTCATTTTTATAGATAATAAACATTTTCCTTTTTTTAAAAATTTTCTAATAAAATTGTTTAAAAACAATTCACCGAAACAATATTATCGAATAGTAAGAAAATAAATTAATGAAAGTCGTACCAATGTAATCGGCTAACGGCAAGTGTGAAATAAAGATAAATTTGAGAATGGTTTCGTTTAAAAACGAATTACCATCATCAGATTACCTGATGATTTTTTTAGTATAAAATTAAAAAATAAATAGTACAGTCATAGATGAATTTAAATATTTTTTTTTCATAATATCACTAGGTTGTGGACGCGAAGACTGACCAGTGGCGAAGAAAGTTTAACCGGGAATTACATGAAGAAATGAGAATGGTGACTGTCAATGGGGTTCAAAATATCCAGAGATTACAATGGTTAGGACATATAATGTGACGTAGTGAGGATGCAATTAGATTAGTACTGAACTGGAAATCAGAAGGAAGACGACCACAGGGCCACCCTCAGCAGAAGTGAATTGATAGAGTAGACCGAGAAAAAAGGAATGATGTAGTAATGGCGGCGAAAACTCTTGGAGAGTATTAGAAGCTTTAAGAGGTAGTATAAGTTAATAAAAATAGGTTAAATATGACCTAAAAAAAAAAAAAAAAATGCCCTATATATAACATTAAAGACCTTGAAATGCCCCAAAAGAGATGGTTGTTATTTTTACATTTTTTTGTAATAGTGTGTACTTGAAACGCATTTGTATTTTGGAAAACATCGTGTCAAACATTTCAGAAAAAAATTGCAAATGCATCGAAGTTCTAGCACTAATTATATATATTATTTTTTTCAACATTTTAATCCGATTAAATTTCTATTCCACAATGATTTTTGACGTTCATTTTGAAAATTATTTTCCAGAGGATTTGAATTTTGATTTTGAAAATCAAATTCTATCGACTTGCTTCGCACCTAAACAAACACGGTAAAACTCGGATTTCGTCGTTATATTATAATAATAATGTACAATATACCTACTCGTATATATTTTTTTTATATACGTATTTCACCTTTTGAAATAAATTATAAATTTCATCCCACCCTTTTCCCGGAGCCGTCGTGAGCGGGGGGGGGGAAGGCATTACCAACAATTTCCCCTTAGCTCGGGATTCTGCTTCTAGTGGTGCGTTGTTGACGATATGGTTAAGGTGGGTGGTGGGTGATGGTGAGTAAGGGGGTGGGTGTATAACGTGCGGCGTGTCGGTGTTAAACGCCGCGCGTGTCGGTGGGCAGAAGAATAAAAAAAAAAATTCGCTCTCTCTCGCTTTAAAAATAAAACCGCCGGCATCGCTCGAGCCCGCGCGCGACGGTCGGGCGTAGAGCGGAGCGGGCCGGGGAGCGAGAACGCGCGTGGATCCTGCAGTGCTCGAATCGGAGGGGTGCGCAGGGGGACGGAGCTCCACCGCTATTTTGGAAAAAATTTTTGACAGCTCCACCACTAATTATATTTTACGGTGTACGAGTCGTATATATAATTTGGTTGGACGATAATTTTTTTTAAAGCCCGCGGATAGCCCTTTCTTCTATTATATTCCAATCCGACCACTGCGCGCGATATAGTCCGTGTCGCCGTATGTGTGTGTGTGTGTGTGTGCGGGCAGTGTTAGAGCGGCATGGTCCGCGGGCTGGTATATAACATAGAAACGGCGAGGGGACGGAGAAAAATTATCCCTGGACGAGGATGCGCGCGCACCGTTCGGGTCACCCGTGGCAACGGGATAGGATCACCGCGTGCGTCGCCGCCGCCGCCGCTCGTGCTTGAGGATGAGGCCGGATGACGCCGAGTAACGGTGTGTCGGGCTGCGACGGGGGTGGGTGGTCAGGGTGAGAGGGGCGAAAACGGTCGTCGTCGTCGGTGGCGGCGGGCAGCGAGACGACGGCGACGCGGTTACCGGCGGCGGGACGAAAACGGACGGCCGACGTGTCGCGCGGCCGTCTCTCTCGCGCGCTTCCCGACCGTCGCTCGCTCACTTATACTCGCTCCCGTTCCGCTCTCTCTCTCCCAGCCAGCCTCCCTCCCCGGCCACACTCGCTACAATGTCGTCGAAACCGCATCTCGCTCGCTACACTCGCGCGATCGCTATCCCTCTCACTCGTACCGGCACTGCGGTCGGCGGCGGCTCGACAGTATACACGGTCGCGCGCGCGTGCACATCATACCGCACACCGCGCGCCACCGACGGCGACTGCTGGCGCGCGCACACACCGCGTCAAACCCGCGAGCCGGGCTGCAGTACACACAGTGTAACGGTCGCGGCCAGGCGCCCCCTTTACGTACGTTCCGGTTCGCGCGCGCGCGCGCCCGCCACACCGCTCGAACTTCCGCGCGCGAATTTTTTTTTTTTTTATAAATGATAGTGTTATCATTTTAACAATATATATATATATATATATATATATGTGTATATAGACTTTATTTGAAAAATAAGATTTCGAGAGTGTGTTCTTCGGGAACAATAGACGGACGATTTTTTATTTTATTTTATTTTTTTGTTCCCCCCCCCCCCCCATAACCGTTTACCGAGATAACCGGTTTCGTTGAATTCGATATCATATCGCCGACGGCCACGAAATCGTGTCGTTTACTATAATATAATTATATTATTATATAGTCGATTGTTCCGGCGTGCTGTCGTTTCTTTTTTTCCTGTATATTATATTATTATTCGTTGGCCACAATAGTAATATTAGAGCGGTGATTGGTGCGGTGTCCGTCATGCGACGGTCGTCCGACAGCGTCCGTCGACCAATACGTACCGGTCGAGGCACGGCCACCGCCGGCGTCCGTCGCCGCGACGGCTGCTGTCCGACAATCGCACCGTCGTCTGCTGCACCACCGCCACCACGTGCCGGCCGCCAATCGTTGTCGCAGTCGTCCCGCGCCGATTAGACACACCGGACTGCACAAGTAGGACCCTTTACATTTTTATATGTATATTTTTTTGTATATTATTTTTTGATAAAACTGTTCTAAATTTGACGAATTTATGGTTCTGAATTGAAATTTTTTTAGAAATTAAATGGTAGAAACGCACGTTTTCAAGTATAAAAAATACGGATTGAGTTAACGGAAACAAATTGACTTCAATAAGTGAAGTTATATTCAATCGAAAGCCATTCGGTTAAAAACTAAAAAAGTCATTTCTTTCGATAAAAACGACTTTGAGCGGAGCTCAGTGTGATATACCTACATACAATTTACAGAAAAAAATTAAAATTAAAAATAAACATCATTGTAAAATCAATAGCATCTTCGCTACGCTCAGAATCCAAAATTATCAAAATATATTATTAACTACCTAATTAGGTTTAAAGTGAAATAGGAAGAAAAAATCGGTTAAAATAGTCAACTTTTATAGAAAATAAAAGTTATCTTTCAATGTTGAATGCATATATATTATACGATATATATATATATATATTCATAGATATATATATATATATATATACACACACATATATTTATTTATTTTTTATTAAACGCCTAGACATGCAATAGTTTTAAATAACAATAAACAAACTAATTTATTTTATATTAGTTTATAAACTAATTATTTAAACTTTATTTATATTATTAATTTATTTTTTTATTACAATTTTGTATAATGAACTCTCTAGAATTGTTTAGGTGTCTTCTAATGTGTGTCAACTTAATTAGGTGATTATTTCAATTAACTGTAAGACTGTATAAATTAATGAAGTAAAACGTAAACAAGATAGTTAATGGCAAAAATAGTTACCTAATTGGGTTAAAAAGTTTGAAAAAGTTAACTTTTTAACATATATTAGAACTGAATTTGTATATTGATATTATAAATAATATTGAATTGTTTTGAAGAGTTCCTTTTCTACATGATTTCAAAATAACACGATAGACCTTTTCGTTATATGAATTCTTATATTATACCAAATACTGTTAACATTATCATAATCATTATTATTATTATTATTATTATTACTACGGTGATTATTATCGCGATTTGTACACGCGTGCTCGAGAGATCACTGCAACGGCCGTACAGCATCCGGTCTGTACCAAGAGGTCAGACCCCCCCCCCTGTTATGACTCAGTCTGGCATGAGTACATGTGCTATATGGACATCGTTAGATTTTTAAACGCTAAGAATTAAAGTGTTAAAAAATCGTTATTTTCATTCAGTAAGTTATCTTAAAAAACAAACATATGACAACTTAATCGTTAGCTTTATGAACTTTAATTCATATAATCTGTTAGGTTTGATTTATTAATCTATTATAAGTTATTAACTTATATTACCAACGAATTATATACATTTTTAATTGTCGGTTAACTTAATTTAAAATTGTCAGAAACAAATTCGTAGTAAATATTAAATGAACCAATATGCGCCACGTTGGAGACTACCTATGGTAGGTGGTGAGAGACTAAATTATTTTTAAAGTTGAAGTCTAGTCCTATCCCTCTATTACCTTATTAACTTCAGTAGGTAACTAAAAAAGTTAGATTAAAATTTCAAGTTAGCTTTTCTTTTTATTATGCTAATATTTGGTTCGAATTAACTTTTAACTTACTACATCACTTTTAATAATAATTTAACATACAGCTGAGTTAAAAATAATTGTTAATTTGCCCAGACTATTGGATTTTCTTTATAGTTACACACATTGTGAATTGTCTAAAGAAGTTTTCACCAAACCAGGAGACATTTCCCGCTCATTTTCGACTTACGGTATATTGGACGATTAAAATAATACAATAATTATGTATATTATCATATTGATAGCAAAACGCACGCATATATGTATATGAAAGCGATTCGTAATTTTTGAGCCTTGATTACAAAAATATAATCTCCATAGATCATTTCAAATTTAATTGATCGTATTCGTATTAAATTTATAATAATGTAAAGTTTATAGGTACGCCGCTGTTATCGCGTGTTCTTTTAAACGTTATCAGGAGTCAATATCGTGTAGATTAAAAAAGTTTCATACATAAAATATTGTTTATAGTAAATTAATATACCTATTTAGAGTATTGAACAATTGACGGATATACTTTTATAAAATACCAACATTAAATTGCGTTTAAAATGGCTATTTTATATAAAAAAATAAATAAAGAAATAAATAAATAATAAACCATGATACGATAATTATTATTAATTAGTAAAATATATAAATTATGAACGATGAACGATTATTAAAAATAAAAAATAAATAATAATGAACACAGTGTAAATAACTGCATATTAGTATAAAATATATATGCGTTATTCTTTGTAGAATACAGTATAATCACTTAGGTCAATGTGTATTTTATTAACATTTAAAATAAATTACAAATACGATAATCTAATACCTACACGATAAGTATACGCATTGTTATTTGAATCCGATTGTTATTTCCAATACATATTTTTAATTAATAAAAACCAATATATTTATTCATAAAATTAATAAAATATTACTCAGGTACACGGAACTCTATCTGAAAATTCATTACATCCAATATATAAAATGATTAGATATTTACTATAGGTACATATATAAAACTGGGCTTGCGCCCAACGTAAATAAGGTACTTATGATGACAAAAAGATAATAATATGAGATAATATAAATAAGAAAGACAAATAGAAAACTGAAATAAATGTAAACTTAACAATTTAAAACTGTATATTAAGGAAGGTAGGGTCCTTTTTGGCTAATTGGATAATTCGGTAAATAGGTTCATTTGAAATATAATTAGTTGATCAGAAAGGAACGTGGAAAGTATTTAGTGAGATATTATTTAGTTTTTTCATAACTCCTACAATGTATTGTTAGCTTTACGATCGAATGGTGAATAGTATAATACTATAGTCTATATTATACACGACGCATGTCATCTGCAGCATGTGTAATTTGTCACAAATGTCACAATATGTCTTTGGCTGAATATAAAATTATCCAAAGTTTTTTTTTTTTAAAAGATTTAATTTTGATTTTTGAAATATAAATAATTTAAATGCAATTTGTACGTGTGAGATAAAACAGTAATATTTTTTACAATTTATAATTTAGACTTCTATATATTTACTATACTTATATAATATGCAGTTATTGAAATATAATGCATTTTACTTGTTCGCGTCTCGACAAAATCGATCGATATCTCGTAAAAGTTGAAAAATTTTAATTGCATTTTTTCGCCAAACGAAGTTTTTCACATTATAAATTTAAAGTTTCGACAAAAAATATGATATTGAATTATCGTTATGCATAGGTAATAAAAATGAGAATTTCAAGTAGTTTATAAATATTAATTATATTTTAAAGAGAAAAATAATAATAATTTCCTTTAGTTTCTATATAGAAATTATTATAATGATACCATTGTTTTATTCAATGAGATTCCGATAATACTCTTTTCATTCTTTTCTTTTCGATTCGTTTTATATAATAATTATTATATTATCTCAGTTTACATTGTTATCAGTTGGATGCTTTCGTTGAAATACATACTATTATAATATACTAGTATACAAAGCTAGACGAGTTAACCGTTTTTCTTTTTCATAACTCGTTTAATTATATTTACCTAATTATAATACAGTAGGAAAACGTAACTTGAAACTTAATTAAAAGTAAAAATTTTAATTTCTCTAAGGGCCCGTGAAAACGATAAATTACAAGTTTTCGAAAATGTAAATTATTTCTTCAAAATAATGTAAATTTACTGTTTAAACTGATGAACGTAAAAGTATCTAGAAAATCAATTGTAATTTTGAATACTATACAGCCTAATTTATATAGATTATTGTATAAAATTAACTTAAAGTTCAACCGTTAGTTACATAATAAGATCATGACTAATATTAAGTTAAAAGTTAATACAAAAAAAAAAGTAATTCGTTAATATTATCACGACATATGTCTTTTAACTAAATTATGATTTTCAACCAACAAGTTAATGTCAAGCTATTTGCGCATTTATGAATAACTTATATTTTTCAAGTCTTAAAACTCATTAATAGTGTTTTATTAATAGCGGATTTGGGACGTTTTGGTATTTTGATAATCTGTCGTCTTGTCGCTAAAAAAAAAAAAACAACAACAACAACAACAACACCGTTTTATCTGTCATCGGTTTTCGACGAAAATATTACGCGTTTTTCGTGTGAGTTAGACGTACGTTTAGGTACTCCAAAGGGTCTATTAATCGCTTTGACTCACATCCGTCACTCTATCAACGTCAACAGGTTGAGTGATTGTATTGTGTGTGATACGTAATGTAGACGTACCTATATATGTATATAAAATCGTTTGTTGTTGCAGACATGGGTAGTATTCGCGATTCGGTATTCCGAATACTTTGTATATTTAACACTTATATAAAATGTATTAAACTTTTATACATTATTTTGAACACTCTTGAAAAATATTTTATATGATAAATCATAAATTTTTTTCTAAAAAAAAAAAAAAATCGATTTTGAGCGAAGTTTCGGTGGATATAATTGACAATTTACTATAGATTATACCAATAAATTATATAAATATATAATATGATAAACAAAAAAGGTCGAAGAAAGTGCAAAAAATTATTTAGAAGTACCTACCTATAGGGAATCGAACGAAAGACCCCGCGCACAAAATCCCACTGACTGCCATTAGACCACGTATATTCAAATATTTAAATATTTAGAAAAATAAATCTACTAAAGGAATATAACAAAGTCGTTAAATTTTAATTTTTTAATTTCATATAGCTCAAAAAAAAAAAAAAAAAAAAAATGCGAAATATCGAATTCTCCTGTAAAGTAAAACAGTTCTATCTATTATGAATTAAAGGTCCCAAAATTAACAATTGCTATTAGTAGCCCAAAAATGGGTACAATAAAACTTTTTTTTCCCTTCATAATGTACTTACATACGTTTTTGTTGAAAATTTCAAATTTATAGATCTATTATTTCTCCGAAATTCGAACACATTTCATACCACAATAATACATATTTTGGAAATAAATAGCAATGACTATTAAAAATTATTAAATTTAATAAAATATTTTTGTATGTATCTAAAAAAATGAATTGCATATTTACTTTCAAAACTGTATTAAATTTTCAAGTCTTTAAAGCTAAAATTAAGCCTATTATGAATTAAATGTTTCAAATTTGCATATTGCTATAAAAAGCCTAAAAATGGGTAAACATTTTCGATTTATGTAATGATTTTGTATTAACATTTTATGTGTGTACGTTTGTGGTGAAAATTTCATGCAATTTCAGCATTAATATTTTCGGTGTTTTGAAGAATATTACTACAAACGTGCTTACCGATTTTTATGCTAATTTTTCGATAGTTTTTTCTTACGCGTTTATTGAAAAATGACCTCTTTAAAGTACCAACTAGATGTAATTTGCTACCAGAAAATAGTAATACTTGTAATGATCGAAGCATTTATTCTTATAGAAATTTTGGGTCTGATATAAATGAAAAAAAAATATATATAAAAAAAAATACATCATCCTAAAACTAATACAATCCTCGCTTCGCTCAGAAAAAGTTCCAAAAGAAAAGCAAATATTTCGGTTTCGGCAAACCTATAAATCAGTTCTTAAAAAAATAGAGAATTAGCAGGTGGTGGAATCACTTCGTTCGTTGAGTAGAAATGTAGGGTACTGATGGTGGATATACTGAATATTTGCAGAAAACAATTCTTTCGATAAAACGATTCTGAGCGAGCTTCGGTGTAGAAAACATGAGTATTGGGCACTGTCAAATGTCGTTAATAATAACTCAAATTAACTCTTTTATGACGAAAAACTTCAACATATAAAATTACCATAGGTAAATAGTTCATAATTAGAAAAAAAAATGTAGAAACATTTTTCACATTGATTTTGTACCTATACTTATATGCGTTTTCGGTAAAAGTTTCAAGTATATAAGTCCATTTTTTCTCCAATATTAGAATACATTTCGTACGGAAATAATATATTTGGATAAATGTAAATGGATATTAAAAAATATTATTTGATATTTGAGATTTTATAATGTTCTAGAATGATGTATTTTAAGATTGGAAAAGGCCTAAAAAAACTTCAATATTAAAAGTGACTATAAATAGCCCGAAATAGGGGAAAATTTTTGTTAATACTGTAAATACTCGTAAATATTTATGTTGTACTTAACACGTTTTATGTGAAAATGTGAAGAAATAAAGATGTAATTCACGGAATTACAACGAAAAAAACCATATTCGATTTTAACAAAGTCGTGCTTTTACCGTTTTTCCTTAATTTTTTGGTTGTTTTTATGTGTGTTTTAAGAAATTAAAAAGTCGAAAATTTGGTCTTTAAAGTACCAACTAGATGCAATTTTCTACCGGAAAACGGCGTTGCATGTAATGATTGGAGAACTTTTACTTATAAAAATTTTGGGTACAGACATATTAAGAAAAAAATTACATCATTGTAAAACCAATATATAGGTGCATCCTTCATTCGTTCACTCAGAATTTAAAAAAAAAAGTTAATAATATAAATTTTTATCTAAAAATTAGAATAATAGACACTTAACTCTTAGGTCACTTAAGTCTCTCAAGAACCCCACGTGGACAATTATTTTGTAAGTATTAACTTGGGTGATTTTTTTTTTAATCCTCCCGTGTATTGGTCTCTTTTTCTATTATTCATAACATAACGGTGTTGATTTTTTATAAAAATCTGCATAGACTAAGAAAATCGCAAAAAACAAGGAGTGGGTTCAACCAACAGCACCGAAATTGCATCAAACAAAACGGGAGAAGATGTAGATTTTGCATAAGATTTTCCGATAGGAAAGTAAATGTAAAATGTTTATTTTACCACATGTTCTTTGGAAAGAACATCAAAGAGAGACCAATGTCATCAGAATGCTTTGCCTAGATCACACCGATTAGTGGGGGTAGAAAGATTAGTAGCGGCTCGTGGGTGAAATATCTGATGGTGCACAACCAAAAACTACTACGGATTAATAACAAATATATTAACAATATTGTATTATGTTATTTTTCTAAAATGTCGATATAATATGTAGGTACTCTACTACTGTAATAACAAACGTGATGTTATTGATTTCATTAAGAACATACCTACATTCATATAAAATATAATTTTATTTACCTTATGTCTATATAACCTAGATAAGTGATATACTGATAACGGGTAGATAATAACAGCACCAAATGACAAATGTCGTTACGACATACGACCACAGAATAGTTAGATATACGTAGTTGGTTGTTCAAACTAATTTTGTGCACCATGCTATATAATTTACACGGTGTATTTTTCCCCGGAGAGGGAATAAAATACAACTGCGCGTGGGTAAACAGCGCATTGAACATGCATTTTTCAAGTATGCGCAACGGACAGCGCTGCGGTAGAGTCGCGACAGTGGCCGAGACCACTATATTATGTAATCTAAGGTCGTGACCATGGTTGAAATACACTAGCCATTATCAGAATTGGAGGACGATAAATTTAATGTATTATGTAATATAAAGTATAAATTACTAATAATTGTAAAATAACTTTATTAATTATATATTTAACAAATAAATCGAATATTTTTTTCATTGAAACTGTATATTATATTTATTTAAATTGATTTTATATATAATTGATAGCCATTCTGTGGTAATGATAAGAAACTTTACCCTTACGCTGCCATTTTATTTTTGTGATAACAACAGAGGCTATTACATATATAATTATTTGCAATAACCTAGTATATTTCAATCATGGCCGCAACCATGCGGTTACAGACAGTAACCAACAATACAGCGGTGAGATGCGTGATAATATGTATATTAATAATATTCACGGGCACGACAACTACTAAAACAGCGATAAATAAATAATAATTATATATATATATAAAACACGCTAATTTACTGAAATTTTAGGTGGTGCACGTGGGCCTGTGTTCCTTAACAAGAGCCGCTACTGGGAAAGATAAACATTATTTAAGTCAAAGTAAGAATTTGTTTGTATTTTTATAGTTATTTACTTGTGTACTGCAGAGATAAATGTTAATCTTCAACAATTGTATACAAAGTAAACGTCTATTTAAATAGTGTTATGCGTTTTTTTTTTTTTTTTTTTTTGGCTGTGTCCCTCGGGAACCCCAAGTGGTATTTAATGTTACCAAAACTAGCATTGTAGCTTAAGGGTTAAAAAAGTTATTGTTTACATATTAGATAAACGTTGGTATATACCTAGTTAATTATTGTATTTTAGTACTTACTATTAATTAGTACTGTACAATTTTCCATTATTATAAAGATTAGGATACCTATTGATTATTAACGTTCACAGAGGTTCACGAAAGGAATGTTGGTGTTTCGCCGCAGAATAAGATTATTCAATTATTCTGTGGTAATTTGACTTAGATAGCGTATTCGATATTGGATGTTTGCAGTTAATGCGTGATGTCGCATATAAAATCTACTCTCACGGTGGCCGGTCGCAAATCACGTATGCATTGTGTAGATTGTAGATGATATATATCCTTATTTGTATATTATAATATTATAGTTATAATATTAAAGTATGATATACTTTTTCGCTAAAATAAAATGAAAATAATAATTAGTAAGTACAACACATTACGTATAAGTTATTGGTTATATTTTGATATAAATATATTATATAATATGACTTTCATTTTAATGTGGTATTTTTGAGTTTCTGAAACCAGAGTATCAATCTTATACTTTTCCCATGTTGCACTTATAGTCTCAGAGTAAAGATATACGCTGCGAGAACTACGCGATTTCATGAAAAAGTATAGATTCAAATGAAATGAATATTAAATTTAAAACGAGAAAAATAATTTAATTTATCTTAAATCCTATGTACGTTTATATTATATATATAAATAGTTGCCGTCCACGCGTGTGCTCGAAATACAATCGTTTGTAGTGTAGATATTGTTTAGTTTTATTGTCCAGATTGGGCTTTTAAAATGATTTGTTTTCGAATAATACGAATAATTTCATTATACCTAGCGGTTTTTTTTTTTTTATATATCACACGTAATAATCTATCTATAAATTACAACATATATTTATAATTAATATTATGATATCATTATTGTACATTACCACAGAATAATAGTTAGGGACTAATTCGAGTATAAAGTAAAACGATAAAATCGTGTCAATGAATCCATTAGGAAATGTGGAAATTAAAAATTACATTAAATGTTTTTTCGGTACTTATCTGTTGTCCTTCCGCCATTTGCCGATATCGGAATTTTCGAGCATGAATCGCCAAAATTATATTTTCTACTTATTCGGTTGCACCCAAAATAAATGAGCCACTCTCTTCGGTTTACTCGGACAGTTTAATTCGAAAATATCCGCAGACTTGTTGTGAAATATTACGTCGAGTAAGTATAACAGGTTCAATTGAAGGGCTTGGTGTAAAACCAGGTCAACTCCAATTCTCACTAAATTTTAGTTTTTGAGTTGATTGCATAAAATCGCTTATTTCTCGCACATCTTTTGGTGCAAGAATTAGTCAAATCCAACTTATACTAACAGAACTACAAAGAGTTGATTGAGATACATTTTTTTCTGTGCAAAAAACGGACATCTCCATTATCTTAATTTTTTTTTTTAAAACACCTATTGCAAAAAAACTTGATTTTTTAAAATAAATATTAGTAATTTACCCCTTTTATCTAAAAACTAAGATTCTTAAAAATAAATCCTGCAGCGTTTCTTCTTCTAAGAAAGTTTTCATCAATTTCTGAACATTTTAGAAAAAATGGTATTGACCGGTTTTTACACCGAGCTTTTCAATTTATGTTAATGTGTTTAATACAACAATATATTATGTTAAATTTTTTAGAAATATGTGTTTTTTAATCAGAAAAATGTATATTCATTTTCGTACTGTAATTTTAGCTGAGTAAAACAAATTTAAATTATTTAAATATCTTCCTGTGTATATTTTGACAATATTTCCGTATGTTTTTTGGAACTATAAATGATGATATTATATCTATGATAAATATACGGTATTATATATATCTTCAACGTGATTTTCAAACAATAGTTTCCTATATACGAACTTCTACAAGGATAACATGGAACCGATATTAAACCATTTTATAATTATGGTTCCTATTAAGTTTCGGTTCAAGATAAATGTGTTCTGGTGCTGGTCCCCGTTCTTTTTTCTATTTAAGAGTTCTGGTTGTGGAACCGATAAATTTCGGTTCATTTCCAGTTCCTGCTTTAAAGGTTTCAATTATGTTTTCAAACGATAATTTTTTAGTATGTTTCCGTCAGACTCGTTCACTCAGAATCCAAAACAATTAGAGTCCTCGAACACACATTGATGGCTGAATATATGTTCGATTAAGTAATATGATATTATTATTTCTACTTATGTTTATTAATTACTGAAATCTAGTACATTTACATAGAAATAGTGTTCTACAAATATTTGGAGTACTTTTTTTTGAATTATTCCAAATACTTATACGATAATAGTATTCCAAATACATTATTCAATATATATATATACAAGTATATTCCGTATTCCATTATATATTCTGAATAGTTTTTTTTTTTTTTTTAAGTAAAAAGTAAAATGTACTTATGTATAATACAAGAATATACTGACATTCATCCAATCTTTGTCAAAATAATATTCGAATAACATATACATACACATTACTCACAATATAATAATTATTAAAAACACGTTCTAACGATTTATAATGACGTAATTAAATCTAATAATAAAATAATTAAATAAAAAAAAAAACAAAAGAATTCCTGTAGATTTGTATGAAACTTTTATAACGATTAATTATATATTATACATAGTGCGTTTAAAAAAAAAACATGCCTAAAATCAACGTGTCACAACAGCAGCTGTTATACTATTTTTAATCTTTGCGTTTTTTTAATTTCGTATGTTGTTATAAATAAAACTATTTAATAACTAGCCAGTGTTATATGCGATATAGAGTACACGCCAAAATATAAAAACATGTTTCTAATTATTTGCTGTTTTCGAATGCCTTCGGAAAAACTTTATTACCTTCACTTTATCGAAATTGGCCGAACTTATAAAAAATAATGCTTATGGATCCCCCCTCCCCAAGAAACGATTGTATACATTTGGAGTCAGTATTCTTTAATACGAAACTTCTTTCTTCGGGCCAATATAATATATCAAGTGTGCAATCAAACTTTGAGACATTTGGACTTTCTGTCGTTCCGGATCAGTGAATATATCATTTTTAACAAAATCAGACAATCGCATTACAGTTTTGCTAATTGCCAAAGCCCGAAAGTATGCGTATGTATATGCGATGGTAATAAGTTTAAAATGCTTTGTCTAAAACAAATCCTCAGATATAATAAGGATTTATGATTTTCGAACTCGATTATTGTCTTATACCACGAACGGACGATTTTAATTATTAAAATTTAATTTCAGTCATAGCTATATCTTTAGTTAGGTATTATTATTATAAATATTAATATAAAACCGGAAAGATTACCGAGACTGAGTGTTCGATATACATACCTACTCGACGTTTCATTTATTGGCTGATGTCGGTTCAAGGTATTGTATAGGATTGCATTATTATTTCAAATTGAAAGTCAGTATTACAGTACTAAAAAAAAATCGTTTCTCGATTGAATATATAATCAGTTTAAATACACAATTGTTTAGTTTTTTGGAGAAATAGTTTTTTAAGTTTATTTTTTTGTTAAACTTATGTGTAGAAAGTTATAAAATAAACGTTGAAATAAAATAATTTAATATGCACATGCTCGTAAAAAGTATATAATAATTACGTAAATAAAATATTTTTATACATTTTAGATTTTGAACGAAACGAGGAATATATTGATCATACAATGAAGTGTTTGTTTTCTGTCCGTACCTAAAAATTTATAAGAAGAAGTACTCCAACCTTTACATGCAGTACCATTTTCCAATAATATTTTAAAGTTGATCAAGTTGGTACTTTAAAGTAGATCGTAACAGCGTAAAAAACTAAAATATAAAAAAAAAAAAAACATTGAAAACACGATTTCTGCAAGATTCGCAGCAATTCCATAAATAATGATGCTTGAGACTTGAAATTTGCACCAAAATATATAGGTATAATATATATAATTAATGTATAGGTATAACCAATGTTGGACATTAACGAGTTAATAAGTTAAAATTTAAGTTAATTTTAATTTTTACTTAACTTTTATATTTGATTTTGTTAACTGAACTTAACTTATTTTTGGTTATATTAACTTTTAAATACCGAGTTACTTTAATTAAAATTCAGTTGAATTAATTTTTATTTCATATTGTGTCTATTGTTAAATTGGTTTAATACGATTATAGTTATTTCTGTTGTTTCTAATAATTATTATATTATAAGAATTATTTATTTTCTAAAAATATAAATAAAACAAGAATATCTATATTCTATATATTATATATATAATAATTTCCCCATATTATAATTTGAGGAATATATTAGATTTCCTAACAATAAAAAATATTTAGGTAGGTAGGTACTAATTTGCAATGAACAATTTACATTTGTTAAAATTTTGAAGAAAATAGTAGATACATACTAATTAAACATTTTTATGAACCTATTTGTTGTTAATTTTAATAATAATTGTTATAAATACATTATTCAGTATACACTATTTTCAATAATATTATATTAATAATTTTTAAAAATTTAAAATTGCCTAAAGTTAAAAAATAACAGTATTTCCAGAAAAATAAGAAATAGGTACTTAATTATACCTGTAAATCTCAAATGTTATATTGACTCATACAAAAAAAAATTTACTTAACTTGAGTTAATAAATTATTTTTTTCAACTTAACTTAAGTAATCGTTAAGAAAAAAAATAATTAATCATTTTAAAACTGCAATAACTTTTTTTCTAAAGTAATAATTTGAAAAATAGAAATGAATATCACTCCAATCTGTGTTACCTATTAAAATAAGATAGTTCATTAAATGTTTTTTATTCATGTATTCATAGAAATTCGTATATTTATATTATAATCATTGCTCGACTTTGTAGTTTCACTTTTGATTTAATTCTTAGATTTCAATTTTTTTAACTTATCAATTGAGAAAACTACCATTTAAAACTTACATGTTTGCACGGGCTTTAAGGATAGGTATTATTACAGAATATTATCGGCATGGTCACTATCGATCAGTGGCGGCTTTTTAAATATTTCTAAAAAAAAATATATATTTAAAAAGCCGGTCAGTAAAACTAAATTCGTTTCGCACGATTCATTTTCTGGTATATATACTAGAAACTTTTCCAGTCAGTGTAGGGACAGCTAAAAGATCCTTTTCAACATTACATCAGCTTAAAACCTGACTGCGTACACGGACGGTTGAATCTAGGCTTAATGGTCTCTCTCTCTCTCATGCTGGGAAATTTCTATAAATATATATAGCTAAAGTTAATGGACTGATTTGCAAAAACTGAATATCGAAGAATAGATTTCGTATAGTAGTTATTTACATTTAGTTTATTTTCTATTAAGCGCAGTATTGTCATTTGCAGTGGAGTATTTAGGAATTGTTCAAGGGGGGGAGGGATGAAATAATCATCATAAGGTGACTCGTGATGGGGTAAACCTCCAACACTTCCTATTTAATATTATAGTATATCTGATTGTATAAAAAGCTGATAAACTCTAATTAAAGTACATAATCAGTTTTTTTAAACATTATTTTATGTATATGTATATATATATATATATATGTATTTTTATAAGATGGTATTTTATAAAAAGCTAAATGCCATTTATTATTTAAAATAAACATTAAATACTAACTTCAGTCATTATTTTCATGTATTATATATTGACTTTTTTAAATTGGATAACGAAACACATTTCCATTTTATATAAACTCAAAAACTCCTTAGAATAGCATTCAATATTTATAAAACTTTCTCCTAACATAAAAATATAACAATTAACAACAATTTAATTAATAAGATAAATGGCTGCAGTATGAATAAAACGTATGTCGTACCTATAATTTAACATTTATCAGCATAAAGAATGAAGATACATCATTATTACATTAATTATTATTTAATATAAATATTACAATTTATAATATATAATAAAAAGTCGAGTTTTCTGGATTTTTTGGACAATTAATCTATTATATACCTAACAATACCGCAAACGTACAATATTTTTTACTTGTTCAATAACAGGTATATATAAGTATCTCTATTATATAGATAAAATATCAACAACTTACAACTATAGCATACAGGATAGGGCGTAACGTGCGTTTTACAATCTTAAATGTTCTGAATATTAATAACTACATTTTATAAATTATAATGCCTACGCATTTCATGTTCATAATAATGATTTTTTTGTAGGTATTTTCACATTTTTATACATTTGTATAGGTTTACATAATGTATAGATTACCCTCACTTGGGATTGTTGCTATTTTGTGGAAATATATATTATACCCCCCTCCCCTTTGACTTTTATTTTTCCATTTAACTATACGTTTCCATAAAAAAATGCCCAAAACTAAGGGGGATCTATCCCCCAAATCTCCCCCCCCCTCAATAAATACGCCGCTGGTCACTTGTAAAATACCAAATAAAGTTTCGTATAGGTATATATAGAATATAAAGTTTCCAGTTTTTTTTTGTACAATATAGTACATTAATTTTACATTTATCACAATGAAGTAGGTAGTTGCTTTTCTGGTTAACTATATATGGCACACGGATAAAAATTGTATTGTACCTGAGCCCCAAAAATAGTTTTCGACCTCAATTATTGTGAGAATATATTATAAGCGAAAACAAATTATTATTAAACGCTAGAGCCGCCGACGTTATCGATAGTAGAAACGAAAAAGGATACGGACGACAAACTAAGATAGTGTATGGACTGGAAATGACGGATTAATACGTGCAGACAAATTGTTACGGTAATTAATATCAAGGGGGGGGGGAGGGGAATCTATGCGATTAAAACGCCATCTAGTTTATATAGTTTTGACAACGCGATTCATACGCAAATGCTACGAATGTGTGGTATGGCATATGTTCGGCAGGATCAAACAGGATAAACAGGATAGTTTATCGCTTAGATTCGCCCGCTATCTGCTATTCACCGTAACAGAATGTAATCACGCCACTACCATCACCTTGCCTTCTCCAGTCCATACTATCTTAGTTCGTGATATGAACTCGGATAAATCATTATTCGTTTATTGTTTTCATATGACGTTATCGGATTATAAAAATAAGGAACAATTACGATAAAAAAAGATGATAAAGATATCAATGAACTATCTATTATAGATAATTACAGACAAACTAATACTATATAATTATATAGGACTGTAGGATTATACCTAGAAGTTTATAGACGGGGGTAGACTTAGTAACTTTTGAAGTACTTACTATAGCTTATACGGTGTTAACTCCAGATCCTCCATCGGTTTCACGGCATTCGCCTGGGCTTTATGCAGTTTCTCCAGACAGCTCCAACAAAATATGTTTGTGGGCATTTATCGACCATATATGGCCGCGTATCGTTTGAAGCGTTCCGCATTCACAGAGGGGGAGGGGGAGAATTCTGACTTTCTCCACTTGTATACATTAGGTAATTACATTAGATAATGAGTTTATTCGTCACCCGTTTGTTATTAGAGGCATTTTCGAGTTTCATTGAAATTGTATAAATGTTTTTTTTTTTTTTTTTATCGAAATATAGGCAATAATTTAGTGTATTCTCTCCTCAAAAAATATGCATTCTAACCCGTAAAAATATGCAAAATAAAAATTAATATAACTGCTTCTATATATATAATATATATAGGTTATATACGTCGTACCAAACAAATTTACGAAAAAATCATAAACAATACCAATAATAACCTTACGCGGATCGTCATAATAATGTGCATCGTGTGCATATATTATTTTGTACCGTTTCATATTTACCGCTTAAACTAATTGGATTGTATTCAAATGACAAATCCTAAATTATGTATATATTATAATATACATATGTGTATATATATCTATACGGTGTTAAATATATGATACATTATGTATGGCAATATATATATATATATATATATATATATATATTGTTAAGGGTTGTTAAGGCGTTGAGACCGCTCTCGGGTTCCTTCTCCAAATAATTAGACGGCGCGTACACCTAACCTCCGTTTACGCGAACGTTTGCGATTTTAATTAAAACACTAATAAGCCCGCCGGCGATCCTACTCAGCTCCGTCGCCGTCTGTCCGAAATATAATATAAGCGCACGCATCGATCCTGTGTATATATCACCGACTAAGATACTATGGACTGGTATCGAAAGATATATTAGCGGAACCAAAATGTTTCTTAATGGCGGGCGTAAAAAATCTAGCAAAACTTTCGCCATCTATGAGCAAAAGTTACATTACTCGTAAATT
>JAIPRL010001224.1:0-91279 GCA_025469235.1 Pemphigus obesinymphae
TTTAATTTTTATGTTTAATGATTAGATAATAAGAAAATGTAATATTGTAAAAATAATATAATGTAAATTTATAAAATAAAATATCTTATATATGGTTTTTGGTTTATGACGTTAATTTCGCCCCCCCTGAGTTTTCTTAGATGGACGCCCTTGGCTGTACCTAGTAGGTAAGGTGAAACTATATATATGTTATAAATAGGTATATATGTATATGAATGTGTACATGCTGATGTGTATACTAACGAACCTAGAAATGTCATCACACCCGTCAAAAGTATAAATTGTCTATGTTGCATTTTTTCTAATTATTACTGATAATACAAATATTATGGTATTATGTTCAGTCTCGCTGCCGAGGATATACTCTCAAGAGCCTCCTAAAAGGCGAGATACAATATTAGGACTTTTTTTTATTAATTTGTAATTTGTGACAAAGTTGGCCCCCAATGGAACTCGATAACCTTAAGACTCCGAGATTAAGAGTTGTCAACAAGGACTGCGACAAAGTGGCCCCCAACGGGACTCGAAGCTTCACGACTCCATGAGTTTTGGATTTTTTTTTTTGCAGTTCAGTACATTTTACAAAGGATTTGATATCCTTACGACTCCGTGATTAAGAGTTATCAATAAGGACTACGACAATGTTGACGACTAACGGGATTCGCACCTCCACGACCCGAGATTAAGTTGGGACTCGCATCTTCACGACTCCACGACTTCAACATTGGCCCAACGTCATTTTAAATCCACAAATTCTCAATATACAATTTTCGAGATTGGACTTCTGTGAGTGTTCGGATGATATTTACTAAAGGTTGGTAAGTTGGTTTATATAGGCAAATACCTGCGTTATATTTTTCCCGTGTGCGACCAGTTTTTTTTAACATTTAAATTTTTCTTTACAATAATAATTACTAATTAATAGTAATTAATATTATTAATATTAATTCAAAAATTTTATTTTTTTTTAAATATATTTTTTTTCTTTCTTTATAACGATTTAACATTTGTTTTCTTACATATGACTATAATATTTATGTAGGTATACTTATGAAACCAATTATGGTTTACCTATATTAATTTTTGGGAATTATTTCAAACTTATTTTGTTTAATTATTATTATTATATAGCTAAATTTTGGGATTTTTCTATTTATTTATTTATTATTATTATTATTAAAGTTTATATAATACATATTTTTATTTTATCTTATTATTATCGGGCTTATTTAAAAATGTTTTAATTCAAACAACAATGCAAATTGCATATTTATATTATATATTTTTATTATTAATAATATCTGTAATATTCACATATTTAATCAAAATTATAAATAACCCGCATATTAATCAAAATATGAGGTCATATTTTATTTAAACGCAGCGAACTGTAATAGATACGGCTGAACTATATATATATAGTACAAGTACCTATATATAATGTTGTAAATAGGTATATATGTATATGAATGTGTACATGCTGCCGTGTATACTAATAAACCTAGAAATACCATCACACCCGTCAAAATTATAAATTGTCTATGTTGCATTTTTTCTAATTATTACTGATAATAAAAATATTATGGTATTATGTTCAGTCTCGCTCGCGAGGAGATACTCGCAAGAGCCTCCGAAAAGGCGAGATATAATGTTTATGTTTTATATTGATATACGTTTGCGATTGTATCAAAGATTTGTTTTACTAATTTGTGTTGCCGTATACGTCAAAACCTATATTAGCATTTGACGTATACGACAATGCACATGCACTAGATCATTTAGGTATAGTATATATTATGATCGAACTGATCGAAGACCAAAATATGTTGTTTAGATTAATATCATCCCAAATTTGTTGATTCAATCAACTTTATTGTATTTTTCGTTTAATGTTAACACATTATCACAGTTCACTCAAAACTACGAACTTAGTCTGCGTGTGTTTCAAACACATTTTTTTAACCGACAAAAACTCATATTGGTATTAAGCGTTTATAATTTGAGTTACTGAAGTACCTACGTATTTTCTTACAATAAAAAGTAAATTTTTGTGAATTTGGGTTTTATTTTATTTATATAATATGGTAGGTATAAGGTATTTCTTGTTTTTTTATTACTGGACACATGATATTAATTATTATATTCAAAGTTTATATTGAGTTATATGGGTGTCCAAATTTGAAAAGCAGTTTTTATGAAAAAAAAGAACCGTTTATTATTATTTTTAAAAAGGTAGGTAGTTTATTATTTATACTTAGGTACTGGCATTAAAGTGGTTGAAATGTAACAATAAGGCTCATTTTGCTAATGGTTAAATAAATATGTTTTCTTAAGTTTAAAGAGGAATAAGTTGTATTTTGTCATTAAGTTTAATGCAGTTTAAAGCAATGTATTATTTTATTGATTAAGCCTGACAAAATTATGGCTACTAGGAATATTCCGATTTTAAATCTGAAAATATATTAGAATTCTGTAGGTTCTTTACTAGAGAATGACGAATGTTGGAAACAGAATTTTTATATTTTTGCTAAAAAATATTGTAAAGCGGGGGATTTAATTTTTGGAAATGTACTAATTTGCAAACCTTTGTCATATAAAAATAAAATATAATATGAAAAAATTATTCCGAACATTCTCTAGTAAAGAACTCAAGAACCTATACAGAATCTTTATAAAATCATAATATATTTTCAGGATTAAAATCGGAAAATTTCAATTCGGTACTCTTAATTTTGTTAGGCTTATAGGCATAGGCGTAGTGTGAACAAATTCTGTGGGGAGGAGGCCTATAGTCCCAACGTGATATACTAAGTTGTAAATAAATTTGTAAGAAACACCAGTTCACGATCTTCCCTCAACATTACCTTTGCATAGCCCAAACCTTTCTCTCTACCATGGTAACCTACTCTTCTTTTAGTTAAAAATTTCCTGAAAAATTAAACTCATAGAATATAATTTATTTTCAAAAAAAAAATTTTTTTTTTAATTTTATCAACGGCAATATTTTTCAAGAAATAATAACTTTACCCAATTGATAATGCAAACTTGGGAAGGATATAATAAAAACGAGTAACGGATTAAATATAAAAATATATAGGTAGGTACCTAATACTTATAGCAATAACACAATATTATATTGTTAAATATATAACATGTTTATAATTTTGCTATTTGGCGAAGGAGAAGACAATAAATTCCCTATTATTAAATCATAGAATTTTTAATTTTAAAATAAGAAATACGATACAAGCAAACACACAAGTATACCCACCACAACCTTACTATATAGCCAAATACTAAATAGCTCACGCATTAGTATATACGTACAGTTTACACCTTAGTTCTGCGTTAATAGTATATTAGTGATAACTGATACACTAAGGCTGGGAATTAATGAGTTAAAAGTTATAACTAAGTTAAAAATCAACTTTATATTAAATTTCAGGTACATTTTATTCAAATTAACTTTTAATTTTATAAGTTACTTATTAAACTTAATGTGTTAACTTCACAAAAAATGATGAATGAATGGCAAAAATACGATCTTGTCAAATTGAAATTTTTTCATTTCATCGGATATCAAAAATCAATACAGACTATTTTTCAAGAGCAACTGGTTATTATTTACCTCAATGCCAGTGGTTTAGACAAAAAATTGGAATCATAAATGTTTATTTTAAATAATTTATTATAAACTATAGTAATATATATTAATATAATGCAACCAATAAAGATTTTTAAAAAAAAGATGTAGGCAAGGGGTGATCCACCTATTGCTCCCCCCTCCTCCTTAAAACCACCACTGATGGTAATTTTACAGAGATAAAATGTACGCAGGAAGAAATTGGCGAGCGTAGCGATCGGGTATTGTAAATATATATAATATTGTAAAGTTTACAGTATTATAAACCTACCTACATCTACGTGAAGACTTCACTGCAGTTTATAATTCACATTGTCGTGTATTGTCGTGTACCTAAATTCGACCTACAAGCTTTGACAGTTTGCATTCCAGGAACTCGATGGTTCCGTGAGTCAGTCTTAATAATCTTAATAATCTTAATAATCATGTACAAAAATCAGTGACGGCTCGTGACAGGGGTGATGGGGCGATCGCCCCTCTCTAAAATTGTAACAAATTACTACAAATTACATACCTATTGATTTAAACATAAATAATTATTGATATTTACATTTTAATGTATTTTCAAAATATTATTATCGATAGTAAAAATTGTTTTCCATTGTTATGAAAACACTACCAGGTAATCGGAGTTTAAAAATATTTGTAGGTAATAGCACGGTTGAAATAGGTACCTATTATTCATCTGTGCGCGGTTAATGATTACCTATCCAGTATCGAACAGCGCTCGGCGCTGGGGCGACGTTGACAATCACCCGTCATGACTTTACTATACGATCAAAACACAAAATTATAAGGGGGAAAATTCGGTAATAATGCAGCCGCCGCAGGAGCGATACGAATAATCGCTCGACATGAATGTGGACTACGGAACAATACGAAATAAGTTAACGTGTATTTTTCAATATTTCTTTATTATTTATTTAATTTATTATTTTATTATTGGTGTATATTATATACATTATTATAATATAGTAGATAAAAATTCAGCACCAATCATATTAACAAAAAATCAAATAAAACAACTTGAAAGACCTGTTTCGTGAAATGAAAGACAGACGCTTAAATTTTGATTATAAAACGTATAAGTTATATCACATTGTAGTAATTTTCGGTTTTTGTAAAACGTATTTATATATTTGTTTTTCTACCTATATGGTAATAATTTTGGTTTAAAAAATACCTTTTAAATTGGTACCTACATAATTATTATTGTATTCTAAGCTTTTCAAAAATTAATGATTTTTAATCGCCCTCCCACTTTCAAAGCCTACGAGCCACCACTAACAAAAAGCTTGCCTTGTATTTGTCTTTAGTTTGTAAGTAACTAACACTATTTTAAGTCAGTGGCGTAATTGCGAGGGGGCAAAGGGTGGCATTTGTCCCCCCCCACAATTTTCAGAGGGATCAAAATTATCATTTTGCCCCCCCCCCAGGTATTTTAATAGTACAAACTATAAGTAGCAAATAAAAAAAATAAATAAATATTTTAAAGAATTTACTTTAATTCATTTCATTTTCTACATACAAAAATGAACATTTAGGTATTCTTCTACAAAAGATAATATAATATTACACTAGTATATTTTATATTTTAATATTATATATTGGACGCGGATAAGACCGCACCTACCCGCATAAAAATAAATTCTCGTAATAATACACGCAATGTATATGACAATAGTTAATAAATATGTATATAGACGGTGTTCGATTATCATTATGGTAAGGTTGCGGAGTTGCAGCGGTGCGATAAGGAATGTTCTTATTTCGAATTTTAATTTATCGAGAAATTTCCACGTGAGACATACTTTGGTCACCAGCATTATTTTTGTACCTACTCAGTGGACTGCAATATTTTGTCTATTTTGTGACTTATGATCATTTTACCTAGTTTATTTAATTTATATAAATTATAATAATAATAATGTTTAATTATTCTGGTAAACTCAAACGTCAAATGAGTTTATTTGATTTTATTAATTTTTCAAAATCTAAAAAGTGTGAAAATGGTTAGTACCTACCTACCTATTAAGAGGACGCCACACCGACAATTTTTCAATGAAAAACTTGCATTTTTCACTTTTATTAACTTACAAGCATGTTAGAAACATGAAACAAGAAACAAATTATAGCTAACAACATTATCTAGCGACTGATGGAGCCGATTTTTGAGATATGCATTTTTACACGTTTTATGAGCTGTTAAAATATAGATTTTTTATTTTTTTGACAGCTTATAAAACGTTTAAAAATGCATATATCAAAAATCGGCTCCATCAGTCACTAGATAATTTGGAACGAATGCAACGAAGAGTATGGTGAATAAATAACATAATATTTAATTAAGTTTTAAAATTTACTTTTTTTCGGTGTAATTTAATTTTTTTGGTCACACGTAATAAATTGCTCCCTTTTAAGGTATATTATATGTCTTTTTGAAAACCACACATTTGATAAGGAATTGTATCGTAAAATGTATAGTACTTGATGGTATAAAATAACATTAAATTGCCATAATTTCAAAACTAAGTCATTTTTTTTTAATACTTTAAGATTCAGAACTAAAAACACACAGTTTGATGAAAAAAAATTTCAAAATATCGCTTGGGAGCTAAACTTCATTTATGCCGATAATTTTATTCTTTATAATTAATTTTTTATTTCATCTTTAAACAATATTCTCAAGTTGATCAATATAAATGTAAATAATAAAGTTGAAATTATTGTCAATTCTCAAAGTGATACACAAAATGAAGAATTCTTAGTTGGTTAGTACATTATATAATATATGAATTAATTTATTTATAGGTATGTAGTGTGTTCATAAACAATATTTTTATTTGTACATTTCTATACCTAAAGTCCTAAAAGGTACCTATTAATTTTATGTTTATTTTTTAAAATTTTTAAAGACAACGATTTGGCAAATTGTTTTTTTTTTGTCAATAAATAATAATAAAATATATATTTTATATTCAAAATAAATGTTTAGTTTAAAAATATACGTGTTTATTTTATACAATTATACTGGTACTCATTGGTGTTCTGCAATAGTGTATGCACAACTATGGAACTTTACTTTATAGAGGGGGAGGGGGTATTTAACATTTTTTTTGCCCCCCCCTGATTTTTTCCTCAATTACGCCACTGCATGTAAGTATTTAAAATATTTCATTTTAATCTATACTAACATTCGAGTTTATCAAAAGTAGAAAGTTTTTCCAACGATTTCTGTAAACAAATCATGAAAACTACGAAAAACTCGGAAACTTAAAATAATTAGTGAGTTATTTTTTCGAATGGGAGAGAGGAAGGGTAACTGAGAATAAATTAAAATTGCTTACTGAATGTGATGTGGTTTATTATTATTTTCAAAATGAATATAATAATTCAGTATATTTATAGTGGATCGACTTGAGAACAAGTACATAAAACTGGAAACAATGTCCGGCTTTGTTAAATATATTCAGTTTATAAAAATGACCATCAGTGGATATAGTGTATTTTATATTATATGTTTACGCCTTAAATTATCTAAACTATACATTATTTAGGCAGAGATAATCAAAATATTTGTTTAAAAAAATATACATATAAATAAAAATAAAAATTTCATATCACTTTGCATTATAAAACGACTAATTATAATATTTTCGTTTCATTAAAATAACGTCCATGATTTAAGAATAAACCCCTTTCGTCATAAAAATTACTTAACAATATACTGCAATATCCAAATATACATTATATATATATTATTTTTTATTTGTTACCAATTTAACTTAGAAAATACGTATGAATTTACATAGAAATAGTCACCTATATTATATTGTTAATATTAATATATATTTAGTATATTAATTGCAGAGAATATAATAATTAAAATTTTTTAAATTAAACTAAAAATTACTAGTTATATAGTTAAAAAAAACCCCGTTGATCTACATATATTGTGTAAATTATTTTAGTAGATATAGGTGCGAAATTTTAGAAAATTATTCAAGTACACTGATATAATGCGATATAAAATTAGGACAATTATAGTGGTATTTATTATTGCACACTGCACAAGGTATAGCCAAGATGCTCAGCTGAATATTTTGTGAACTTGTTAAATAGTTATAGACCATATAAAAACAAATGAAAAGTTTTAGACTAAAACGCTTTAATGGACAATTTTATTTTGTTGGTATCTTTGAATAGATCATTTTTCGATTTTCCCAGTAGTTGTATTTAATTACAAAGCAAAATACTGGAAACAAAATTTTAAATATTTATTATATTTACTATAATATTATTATTTATAATTTTATTATTTTATAAAAAAATTGGAAAATATTATTTCCAGAGACTTGAAATTTGTTTCAAATAATTATTTTATCTCTGCATTTACATAATAAATTGAAAAAATATTAATTCATTTAATTATTTTTAATATGGTGATATCATAAATTGACAGTTTTAAGTATAAATAATTTAAATTGTAATACGAGTATACCTATGTACCTACGGCTTAATCGTATGTTATTTTAATTATATTAAAAAAAATTAAAAAAGCATAGTCATAGTCATAAAAATAGCTACAATTTATAAAATGCTTTGATCCATGCAAAGTAGACTTATTGAAGATTTTAAAACAGTTTTCAAAAATTGAAATAACTGCCCTGAAAATCGAGAAATTTTTTTGTAATCACTGTTTTTCTTTTTCGTTTTCGAAAAATAAAAGGCATTATATTGAATAAACAATTTGTATATACGAATAATCGTATACATCATCTTAAGAGATAGGACGAGGGGAATAAAGTTTATGTTATTTTAACCATCCCTTATTTATTTATGTAGATAATTTAAAAGTACACCTCTGATTGAAAGAATATTCAAGTATACGAGTCAATATAACTAAAAGAAATGCATGCGAACGCCTTTGTAATTATAATGTAGATATTATAGTTATATATTATATACCTACTCGCATACGTATTATAAACATGGGTTTCTATGTTTTTATTATTTATATATAACGAAAACAAAAATACCTGTTTTAAACGTTTATAAGAAACCATTAGTTCAAAATTACATTTCTAGTATCTATATTTTAAATTTAAAATCTATATTTTTTTTATATATTTAAAACAATAAATAAATATAAATATAGTTCCAGTAAGGTAGGTACCAGCTGGAACATCAATATTTATATAGATCAATATACTATGTGCCTATCTACAATACCTATACTACAATAGTAAGACGTAGGTACATACCTATAATAGTAATTAATATTTACATTTTTTTAATTTTAATTTGAACATTTCAGTTCTTTCACGACAAAATTGTCTTTTGCTGACATTGTGGTGATTAAATCATCGATTTTGTAAATTTATCAAACTGTATTATTTTTTGTTTAAAAGGGTTATATATATATAATATATAACTCTATATAAATATAAATATATCGATATAATATTATATCAATATTATCGGTATTAATAAAATAATAGGATACATCGGTCAATATATGATACGGGAGGTAATTCGTATATACCTTTTAGCATTTTTCGATTTTTCCAGTTGTTATTAGGGAATAAGAAAACCTTTTTTCTATACGATGTATGTAGTAATACAATGTATACATATATATAGGTACACAGATCTGGCTAAATAAAAAATATTTTTCTAGGCGAAACAAAATTTTACAACGCTCCTAAAATAAAATGAAATCATAAATTATTCTAGAATTTACCAAAAAACCTACAAATTACTGACAAAATAAGAAAAAAAAAGTAAAGGTTTTTTTATTATCAACTTTTAATAAAACATTAATAAGGATTACTAAATAGAAAAATTAAGAACTATAGTAAATTTAATATTTATATAGGTATTTTTTGAATATGTCGACACACGATTTCAACGAAAGTACTACGTCTTACTAAATTTACAGGATATATTATAGTGAGAGTTGTAAAATATTAAGAATAAGAATATTAATTTGGTTTCAATTTTAATCAAGTTTGCTTTAAATTTCCATGTTGAATATTCTATAATATTATAATATTCTTTCATTCTATTAAAAGTGTGCAATGGTGTTGAGTTACTTGTAGAATTATTTATATAAAAATAAACACCCAATTTCTACAAAATAATTTGTTTTTATTTCAAAAAATACGTATTTCGAAAACAATGTTAAGAAATATGTAATATTCAATAATGAAATACGTATTGTTTGAAATAAAAACATATTATTTTATAGAAATTAGGTTTTTATTTTTATACATTAAAAGTGTCTATAAATAATAATGTACGGTTTATCGACTAAAATCATTATTCACCATCATAATAAACTTTCACTGAGAATATATTTTAAAACCTTATTTTAAGACAAAAAAAAAATAAAAATAAAACCAAATTTAAAATGAAGAAAAACCCGATTTAACATGGATGTTGATCCATTATGGAAATTAATTTTTGTTTTTCAGCCGTTCCGGGGCGTCGTACGTTCTGCAGAACAGTAACCGCGACCGTGGTACTCGTATAATATAGATTAAAAATACAAGGCGGAAGAATTTACATATACGGTCGCCTGGCAGACAGGCAGACGAGCAGGTAATATAACCGAAAGTTGCGTGCGAATAACGCGGGGATCGACGACCTTGAGTCGCGAGGAAAGAGGAAAGGAACGAAAATCCTTCGCCGGACGCATCGGTCGTCCTAATTAACGCGCGTGCGGCGACGGGCGGCGTGGTGGTCGTTACGTACCCCGCCGCCGGAAGGGAGGCGGGAACGCGGCGGTCCCGGGCCAATGAGCGTCGGCCGTCCCACCCACCGGCCGGCGTCGCCGCGTTCGTAATCGCGAGCGCGCACAGAAACCTAGGGCCACCGAGTCCAAGACGGCATTGCGGAAACTACACCGGACGCACCCTGACGCCGCGCGATTCGCATATAGTATTAGACGCCGGACACGACGCGCGCGGCCAGTTCATCACGCCATCACGTTTACGTTAACAAACTCGCTAAAATAATTATTATAAAAATATATATAATACATTTATCTATAGTCACCGTATCGTATCGAGCGAAGTGCGTTTTCGATTTGAATATATACAATTTTAATTTGCCATTAATATTCATAACGTACATGGACAGCGCGCGCGAGTACGGTTTATCCCGTATGACTGATACGTCACGACAGTGATTTTATTTTTGTATTTTTTTTTTTTTTTTGCTCTTTCTCCCGTTCATATCATTTGATCACCGTTCGACTAACATCATGGAAGCCGACGACCCGCGTCTGGCCGACGAATACGTCAACGAGTTCGTGCTGGACCACCTGGACGTATCCGCGGTGAAACGCGAAATTCAATCGAACGACTATCATCACCATCATCACCATCACCAGTCACAACAACAGGACCACAACGGCCACACCCAACTCCATCAACAACAACAACAACAACAACAACAACAACAACATATCCACCTCAGCGGTAGCCGGACAGTCGTTACCGGTAATAGTGGGGGTGCCGGCCGTTTGCCATCGATGCCCATAACGAGCGGCAGTAACGGGTCCGTAGCGGCGGCTGCGGCGGCCGTAGCAGCGGCCACCGCGGCCACGCTGGTGCACTCGCCACCGCCACACTATTTGCTCACGCCGCCGGGATGCGAACAGGAATACCCGGCGTCGCATCATCATCGGCACCATCTGCCCGCACATATCCAGGTGAGCGGCACCGGCATGGTGATACACGGTCACGCGTCTGCCGCGGCCGGCGTGCTGACGCCTGGCGCCGCCACCGCAGTCAAGGTGTCCAGCGTCGCAGCTGTGGCCACCGGTTCCTTAATGTATCCGAGCACGCCGGGCACGCCTCCGGACACGCCGCCGGTGAGCTCATCGCCGCCGCCAGCCATGCCGATCCGGCAGTCCGGCATCATGGACGACATGATATGGCTGACGCAGTCGTTGCGCCAGGGGCAAGAACCGTTGGACTTGAGGCCTAACTACGTCGGTGCCGACGACATTCAGCAACAGCACCACCACCACCATCACCACCAACAGCAACAACAACAACAACAGCACCAACAACACCACCATCACTCGGGCTCGGTGGCCGAGTGGAACATGGCGCAGCACCAGCACGTGACCGTCATACAGCCGAGCAACAGTAACGGGTCGTCGTACGGCCGTCACAATCACGGCGAGATGAGTCCGTCGTCCACCGGTGCCGGCAGTATGATGCACCACCACCACCAGCACCAGCAGCAGCACCAGTCACTGTTCCTCCGGCAGGAGCGAACGCTCAGCGTGTCCAGCGACAGCGTTTGCATGTCGCCGATGAGCTCGCGGGGCGGCGGCGGGAGCAGCATCGGGTGCACGCTCCGCGCAGACCTGACTACCTCGTCGGACGATCTGATCAACGACGCCCTCCTGTTGCAGCTGCCAGTGCGTGATCTCAACAAGCGGTTGCAGGGCATCTCCAAGGAGGAGATCGCTCGACTCAAGCAAAAGAGACGCACGCTCAAGAACCGCGGTTATGCGCAGAGTTGCCGGACGAAGCGGATGAACCAGCGCATCGAACTGGAGAATGCCAACCACGTTCTTGCGGCTGAGCTGCAAAAGATGAAATCGGAACTGTTACGTGTCGCTCAGGAACGGGATCTGTACAAACAGAGGTGTTCGGCGTTAACCGCAGCCAGAGAGTCCGTAAACGCGGGGGACTGCAAGAACGGCAGTAACTCCAACTCACCAGAGCAACTCTTCCTGTGACAGAAGAGGAGGTCGTACGCTTCTGCACTGTGGATTTCCAAGTGAGTCACTGCATATTTTGTACATTATCTCTGGCTAATAGAATGAAAGGGTTATCAATAATTATCATATCATCTTATCGGTTTATTTTTGATGCACATTTTAACGAAATTCATAGTCCATTAATAGGAAAAAATATGTAGAAAGTTAAAATGTGTTTTATACCAGTGGTACTCAACTTTTGTGTATATGAAACCCAACAGTTTTTTCTGATTTTTCCTGTAACTTAACCACATATAATATCATTTTTTTATAATAAGCCGTAGTGTAATACCACTAGCTTCCACTTAAAATCGAGTCAGTTAGTATTGGAAGCACTCCGCTCACTGGATAGGATGCATAGTGCGGGTAGTGTATATATTGAATTTGAAAGCAATGATTTATTTATTTATCATTTATTTCGAAAAAACGATTCTGAGATATTCTAATGATAATCCTTGTAGATGATAAAATGAATTACAGTAGAAAAAATATTGTAAAAATCGTTTTGGAAAATGTATTATACACAATGTATATTGTATAGGTATATAAAATAGTAAGGTACATACTCTATAAAAATGTCAAATATCTAGATACGTTTTTTTTTCAATTCACGAGGAAATTTTCTGTATTTTTGCTTTCTTGTTTTTGTTTTTTTACTTTAAATGCGTTTACGGTAAAACGATCAAGATCACATTTGCTACTGGAAAGTAGGTAACGAATAGATCAAATATTCTGTCCGGAAAGTTATTTCCAGAAAAATAAAAATTACAATTACCATTGTAAAAACGATACGCTCAGAATCTAAAGTAGAATAAAATATACAACAATATTCATCTTTCGGAGGCTAAAACTATAATTGGTTTTTTATACTAAAAAAAAATAACAATTTGTCCGCGACCTATTATCGATATTATTTTGGTTGAAAAACACTGTTGTATACCACATCTTTTGATCTTTTGAAAATATCACGATAGAACCTTTTCATTCTAAATAACAGCATTTTCGGTTAATGCCGTTTGATGCGGCTGTGTTTACCGTTTATATACTTTACGCGCGTCATGCCAATATATTTATTTTTTATTCACTATACAGGGTGACCGCGTTGAATTTCCCTTTTTATTATTATTTTTTTTTCACGTTTCTCTCTCCCTCTCTCACTCTCTCTCTCTAATTTGCACTTTTTTCCATATTCACCCTTATAGCGTGTATGTGTAATAACGGTCATCATCTGGTCGGTCCGTGATCGTTTAAATCGGCCGACAAGTGTCCCTCGACCTGCACCCACAAAGCGGGCATTGTCAATTTCACTCCGGCGAGCGAACGCACGCCCGCGCCAAAGACCCCGCAGCGAAAATGTCTGTAATAAACGGCTAATGTACTTATGTACGTGCCCGCCGTGCGCCGGCGACTTGACAAACGAGCCTGCCGAAGACGTCCGGTCATTTTTACGCTGGTCGGCCCGCAATTGATTCGATATCATTTTTTATGTTTTTAGTTTCCCGGAAATCATGTCGAAACCGGGGGGAGAAAAAACACCGCAAACTTCTGTGCACCGTTATCACTCACCTAAACTATAATATTCCTTTACGCGAACCTAAATCTCTACGGTTAATAGCGCTATTTCACGCGGAAATTACCTCCTCGGCTTCACCTGCAATTTTATACGGTGTCTGTATGAACAACAACGATATTAATACTATCCTATACGGTGAATGAGTTGAAAACATTTTTAAAGAAAAGGGAAATTTTACATTTATTTTACTCTTAAAACTGAATAGTAATCAATATGATTTGCATACGTTTAAATAATTATATATATATATAGACTACCCATATACTAGCTCATTGACGAAAAGATAGGTAGGTACTGAAATATGCAAATAATTGTATAGAAGTAAAATTACATTATCGGAAGTATAATTAATTTTGTTTAGATTTTAGGTTTAAACTACCAATAAAATATTTCAACGTCAATTTAACTCCGAAATATTTTTATTTCAAATGCTTTTTGCCCTTTTTCATTGTTTCTAAATCTCTGTTAAAACCATTGAAAAATTAATTTTACTTTGATTTGCAGTACAACTGCAATTGTATCCGAAATTAGGCTGATTTCGTGCGTTGTAACGAATTTCGTTATTTTGAAAAAAAGTGGGTAATTTAAGATTATAGGTTGCACACCCTAACCTAATTTTCTGCATATATAGGGAAAGACATTACCACTTCAAAAATAAAACTCATCCAGATACGAAAGTTGGTCCATTATCACTTTGATCCTGGGGCAGGATAGTGTATAGGTAGTTATTATTTGAAGGCGATTCTGAGTAAAGTTCGGTATAATATTATATTTGACATTTATATAACAATTTTTGATAATTTTTTATTTAGTTTCAGAAAACTACTAAAAATACCGATAAGTGACTTCTCTAAAGTATTAATTAAAATTAATTTTCTATCAAAAATCTTTTTACCCGAAAATGTCTACTCGACTTCTACCCAATAAAAGTGAATACATACATGAAAAAGAATTAAAATTGAAATTTTGATTACATTTCTGAATGGTGTTGAAAAAATGTTGATATTATTATCATGTTATAATAATATATGGAATAAATTACAAGTTTTTGGCTTGATTATTTTTTGATTTAAAACAATTTTCGGTCATTTTTCATCAATTTTCTTTACACTTGAGAAAACTACTACAAAAATTACCTCTCTAGTAAGTTATACCTACCAGAAATCTCTTTATCCCAAAATCCATACTTGACTCCTTCAGTCCTTCCGAAAAAATGTATACATACCAATATGTTCCTAAATACGCTCGAAATCCAAAACGCATCGTGTTAAAGCCAATAAAAGGTAAATTCAAACACAATTAACACAATTAGACAACCCTGAAAAATAAATAATATGATATCAAAATACATAACTATAAAATATTATAGGCGTACCTAAACACATTGTGATAAAATTATATTATATTTTAGTTTAAACTAATTTTTATTTTTATTCATAATAATAATAATTATAAAAATACGCATACTGCCTCGATAGTCCACGCTGTAATACTGCACTTTGTGCACGGTTAAGTATAGTTTTAGATTTTTAGTCAAAACAAATTCATACAAAGCGTCGTTTAAAATCATTTATTGAATGTGAAATATAATATAATGACGTGTACTAATAGTGTTCTCTGCAGAAACGACCACGGTTTCGTTCGAATAACGCGCTAATACAACTATATACAATACTTAAAAAGTGTTAAAAAAAACTATTCAAATCTTAGAATAACGTATTTTGCAAACTACCTATTATTATTATAAGTTTAGATTAGTTGTGATTTGATAAATCATGAATATTTACATATTATTATTAAATTCAACACGAAAAAACGTGTCTAAAAATGTATATATTATATTATGTTTGATACAGTATAAATAAAATCTTATATAATATTTACACCGAACGCATTAATGGTTTCCGAGACTTACAAAATACAGTAAATATTGTTTAAATAAAAGTAGATATCTAAGTTGCTTCGACTATATTATTTACACATAAACCCGAACCTGTAGCGTATTCATTTTTTTTATTACATGAAAATACAAAAAAAAAAAAAAATTGGATTACATAAAATAAAAATCTGAAATTAACATAAATTGATAATTGACTTTATAGTTCAAATATAAAATCACGTTTTTACTTTATTCATGGTTTTCGATTTCTATAATGATACCTATATCGCAGTATAATGCAATATTATATCAAAAAATTACAATTAGGTGTTGATAATTTTATAAAACTGATATTGTTTGCAAAATATCGATTATTCTTGGGCTTAGAATAAAAAAGTATTATTATGATATTTATTTATTTTCAAGAGAACGTTTTTAACATTTAATCTGCAATTTACGATATTATACAATATACTGAATATTTTTTTCATTTTCTGTATTTTCTATATAAATGGACCTACAAATGTCGTTTTTCGATTAAAACGTGTGTTTTAGAAACATTAAAAATGTATAGAAAAAGTCGATTTAAAAAAAAATGGATTTGTATATATTCAATACGAAAATCTGAATAAATATGTACCTAAGTAGTACATACTTACTACGCTGATATATATCTATATTACTATAGTAAGTATGTATACCTAGGTATATAAATTACGTAAAACAATACTAATAACGGTTTAGAGAATTCCTTAATATCAATACGGTATAAGATTATAAAAATATAAGATTCGTATGTATAAATCATAGAACACAATTAAAACAGCAAATTTCGTACAAACTATTTGTTACATAACAGTAGATATTATCAAGATTTATAACCAAAAAAATATAAAATATCCTAAACACAATAATATAAAATAGTGGACGGTTCACGTTAAAACTCCGTTGTTAATATTGTATACGAAAATACGAATAATATTGTTTACTAAACGAGAGAATAAAATACCTAATAATACAATAATATACTATTATTCAAATCGAAACACATTTAACATAATACTATATTGTTTTCTGAGTTATTATAACATTGTACTTATAGCTTTTGAGTATATATTACAGTTATTAGTCGTGACAAACATATTTTTTATTACTTTCAATTGAACAATATAATTACAGCTCAATTTAATTGTCTGCGAATCAGAAATAAAAAAAAAATCTGAAGATAAAAAACGAAAATATTTATATTTGAATAGGTTATATGACCATGTTATAGTACTTAGATTTACAAAATATCATTTACGAACAATTTTGAGATATTATGACACACATATATATATAGATAATCGTATCGTATTAATTATTCTTTCTCTAGACGCCATAAATGATTCATGAATTTCTTGATTTTGATAACACGAATTTGTTTATTATTCACTTTTTAACTTTTAAGTGTTTTTAAAAATAGTATAATTCAGCTTTTACAGTGGCATTATAGGAATTTTAAACCAAAGTTATAGTTGTATATATCAATTGAGAATGAAGCAACAATGCTTCCATAGCCATTTTTTCATTTTATATTAGTTTTAAAAATACAATACTTATACAGCTATCTGGTCGGTTTCTATGAAAACCCTTCCAAAAATCATGGAAAGAATTTGAGCATTGTAGTACAAATGTTAGGAAAATATTACTTTTATTAAAAAATTATAAGGGGGTATTAGTTTATTTAAAATGGTTGATATTTTGTTTCAGATTCATTTGTACAATATCGTATAATGAAATTGCATATGATATTTATGCATAATAAATAAAATGCATGTAAAGAAAGTGTGTAACAAAAATATCTTTCTAAATTTGGACGTAAATTAGAAAACCGCATATGATAGTTAGCCAAAATGTATTTTACTGAATCAAAATTATTATATATAGCACAGTACTAAGTTTAGAAACTTTTAAAAACTGTATCACTAAAACGTTATCCGATTCCTTCGTAGTGAATACATGTTTACATAGCGATTTCTAATCAAACAGCAACAGCTTGAAAATTGGCATTTGAAAAATGGGTAAAAACGAATCGAGGAGAAAAAAAATCATGCGGTGATAACAAGAAGATCCGATAAATGCGTTGGCTCTGGGTTGTCATTCTTTCTGGGAGTGCGTTAAAATATAGACATTTTTTTTTTTTAAATCGTCTAAAAATAAAACCGTAGGTATTATACTATAATATCGTATACGTTGATCCTGTGAAAAAGAAACCGAATTTTGAATAACTCGTATGATATTTCCCTTTTATTGACTTCCAAAATCAGGGAGATTATTTTCCGACCACCTGTATAATATACTTTTAAGACGATACAACAGCTCGGCGAGTATAATATATAATATATCTGTAAAATTATCGATTTTCACCTCATTTCCGCGTTTAAAAGAAACAAACAGCATAGGATGGTAACGTATATAAGGAAATAGTAATAGTATACGATTGATGTTAGAGAAGTGTATTGGATTTAACACCACGTACTCACATCTACACATGTATACAGGGCATTTACTTACGGCGTGTGCGTTTAGAGCTCGCCCGAGAATTGGCCATCGGTAACGACTCCCCATTCAGACTGTTTTCTGGGACGGTCTTTATATAGCGCGATATTGTGTACTAATTGCGAGCATCGGACTCGGAAAGAAATTTTCCGGAAAAATAAAATCACATTAATCTAATTCGATATATTATTTTTCTGTTTTTTTTTTCTCCTCAGGTGTTTACCGGCGTCCGCCAACAGTTATAATGGTTCGCGAATCTCGTGAACGTGAAATTATAGAACACGAATATTACTACAAAAGGATAAGACTAATAAAAGTAATTTGTTTTGTTTTTTTATACATATATTATATATATATTGGTAGTTTTAGTGTCTAAATGAGATTTTTTTTTTTTTTTTTTTGTTATTGTACAGTAACGATATTTCTGTTTTTTTTTTTTTTTCATAATTATATTATGCCAAAAAGACTTTCCCTATATATTTATAAGTACGAGATTGATGTACTACATGTACCTATATAATCAGATATTATAAACGGAAATCAATTCTGTTGAAAAAAATAATATGTACCAATAATAATATTGGAATTATATGATACATTTGTTTTCATTTTTAAATACCACTGCGGTGGAAAAATGATATATTTTTACATTTAAGATGCGGTAACCCATATATAATTAAATTTCATGACATTATTGTTTGTACATAACCAAATGTGTAACATTTTGAAACTTTTATAGTTACCTGAAATCATTGTTTTATCTATGTATTTTTTTTTTTCGGTTTTCGGCTTACGACGTCAATTCCATATTATTATTATAACAATTAGTACCTACGAAAACCCATAGTGTTCCAAAAAATCGCATCCCACCATTATTTAAAAAAAATTTACACGCGTTACCGCGAACTTACGGTTTTTTACCTTTGGAATAGTATATTAGGTACTCGTATTATATGTAATATAATACAATAAACTGTCCGATTTTTTTGTTTTACGGCGCAACTCCGATGCATTAGAAATCGCTGCAAGTAGCATTTTCCCGATCGTATATGAATTATGTTGAAAACATTTCTATTCCAAAGACTTCGTTAGTAATAATATACCGTTGGCGCGTTTCCAAAACATATTACTTTTACAGCCTATATACAGCACGTTTAAGTATATATATTGTATTATACAAAGTTACTTTTAAACGTCCGTCGAAATGCCACCGCGTTTAAACGTCACAGTGAGCTTTGAGCTTTTAGCTTTGCTTTTTAATCGCTAATATTGTCGACGCATGATGAAAACAGAGCTCGATTTCCGATGAACGATAACGACAAAATAATTCGGTTTAGAACAGTTTTTCGTTTGTTCCCGTTAACATAATATATTTGTATATTTACGTACAAACCGAAAAAATCTCGTCAACTGCCATGTATAATTATTTGTTTTTACTCAATATAAGCACAACTCATAAAATTGTATATTTTAGACGTAAAATCAAAAAACAAACAAACGCGTTTGTGAACAACAACTGTTTCTTTTTTTTTTTATTATGATTTATTTATTACTATATTATTATTCATATTATTCATATTCATATTATTATTATTATTATTATTATTATTATTATTTTTATTATTATTATTATTATTATTATCATTAGTTTTTACTTGTTATTATTAAAGGTGAAAACTAAATTGTAATAGATGCGACCATACTTGGCGCAGAAACGTACAAATAGCGCAGTTTTGTATAATGTTATATATTGGACGACGCCACAGAACTTTACACGCACAGACGTTCGTTAAGTATACATTTATATATAATATATATAGAGCTACCGTTTTACGTCTTTTAAAAAGTTTATATGTATAATATGAAAATAGAAGACTATTTATAACGTTTAAAATTCATGTTTTTAAGTAGGTACATATTTTATTGTTTTTGTTGACAAAAAATAAATAAATTTTGATTAGAAAACCTTTATATATCTATACAGAGGCTATTGGTATTTTTATTAAACAGTAGTAAATTATATTAATAGTATAATCAGCTATTCCTCGTAGTTTATTTTTATTAAACAATCTAAAAAAAAAAATGACAATGTTATTTCTTTTGAAATATTTTAGCAACGTATGAAATTAATTATTTTGGTATACCTATTTTGCATAACGTATGTAGTATACCCACCTATAGTAAAAGTTCAATGACATGGATAGTTGCGTGAAAGATATTTGTTGGACTATTATGGCTCATGCAATTATCTACACAAATAAAACAATGAGACAAAACTGCTAAATCGTTGTCGACATTTTTCTTTCACAAAATAACAATAATTTAAAATAAAATCGCGGCACGCGATAAATACCATTAAATATTATTTTTAATCGAACAGCGAACGAAGTATTTGATTTGAAATATTGACATTGTCGTTCAACCTAATACTAATTTTATGTCTAGATTTTCCCGTCTTCTATTTTCATATTTCAATATTATGTATATTGAATTATTTTATACACATAATGGTAGCAAAATGATATATAATTTTATTTTTATTCACCTAATTTTTTTTTTAAATATTTATAATGTAATGTTTAATTTTTTATTTTTTTGTAAATGAACACGTATTGTTTATTTTATATTTTTAATTTATTTGTATCGTTGTATAATTGAAAAAAAAATATCCGTGATCATAATATATTATATTCATATAATATATATATATATATATATATGAAAATGAATAATATTTTGTCTAAACTACTTTTGTAGGCCCGTCGACGGACGATGATTAATATAATATATATATTATAATATGTGAATTAAGTATTGATGTTAATAAAGTATACAAAAAACTGGGCTACATATTATGATATACAAATGGGTTATATAAACTACGTACAAAATGTTTCCCTTATATAATATATACATTTACAAATCTTTTTTTTCTCTCCCTTTTGGTCAATATTTGATCCGAAACTGCAAGCCTTTTATTTGTAGCAATTATGAAATGAGGATTTTTATTACAGATAGTTGCGGCAACCTAAAAAATAGAAAGATCTGTTTTAACTATCAACTTTTGCATTGGATATACATGAAATCTATTTCATATTTAAAATAGAGAAAACATATATGTTTTGGGAAAGTGCAGTTATAATATAGTATAAGCCACAATAATTCGGAAGGATAATTCTCAAAAAATTAAATAAAAACCTTAAAATATTTTTTTTTTTTTTTTTAAACATCATTATTTTTAGGAATTTTAGTAGTTGAAACACAATTTTTTACTGAAACATTTTTTGCTTGATGGTGATTCAAAATTTATAAAAATCGTGTTGAATTTTACTTGAAAAATACAGCAATTAACACTCATCATGAACTATAGGATCTCACTATATAGGTACCTATATAATATAATGATAACTTAATGCATCATGAAATTTTTAAAAGTTAAATCGTTATAAGGCAAAGAAATTCGCATTAAAAATAATTTACATATTTAATTAAAATAATATGTTGCCGTGAATGTTTCCAAAAAAAAAATAAAAATTTAGGATTTTCAGAGGATCTTCGAAATATTGTTCTGTCGTGAAACATAAATAACTATATAAATAATAATTGGTCGTATTTACAGAGTGGTAAGCTGATGAACTGTGTACGATTAATCTCGACCATTAATTTAAGTGAGTGCAACAATAATAATTATGAGAAAATATTTTTGGATACATTTGCCGCGAAAGGTCAGAATAAAATAGACCTTTATTTTTGACGGAAACCTATTGGTACATTGAAAATCGTCCTTCGACATTTCGACGCAAACGGACCGTTTCCTGTACGAAACGACACTGCGGTGTAGGTACCTACTTATAGTCGTTTCGGACGACGTGTGCCCACTGCTATAATTAGAAAATATAACATTTAATCAGATGTATTATATAATAATATTATATATTTTACAGGTGTTTCTCATATATCTGTTATATCGGGCACGCGTTTAATACGATACCGCACACTGACACCGATCGTATCATCGTCCACGTAGTATGAAAAAAAAAAAAAATGCAAAAAAATCGTGTCCAACGATATCAAATATTACATATATTATATATGTTTGTGAATATAATATACTGTACGATAACATGGCTCACATTCATAACTAATGTACTTTATTTACTATATGATTAGGTATATATATTATGCGTTCTGATGCTGCCTGACAAATCAATTTTAACGTTCGAATAAGTATAATACGTCGATCGTTCGTATATAATAGTCAAATCAGGCATTTTAATTACATTTTTAAATAAATAAATAAAAATAATCGATAATTAAAGTTTACTATAATCATTAATATTTTATACCCGCTAAATGCATTCATATATTATCTACTACATTTTACAATTAACTTATATATTAACTTTTAGAAAAATAATTTAAAAAACCACATTTAAGCTAAATGGAAATTTTTTAAATTATTAAAATTCAAAACTATCGTCAAATTGAATAATTTTGAGTAAAGTAATTTACAAATGTATATACATAATATTAGATATAATATAGATATACATTATACATTTTATATATTATACATAGGTATATTATATGATTTTAAACATTCAAATTCAAAAAGCTTTTTTTCGTTAATCTATAGGCATTTTCAAAAATTTAGTAAAAAAAATCAAAACTTTAAACGCCGCAACATCTTTGTTAAACAATATTTTACAAAAAGGACATATCATATTTTGTAGAAAATATTCTCTTTTTTAATATTGGTAATAAGTTTTTTAGCTCTAATTTTAACATGAACGCCATATGCATTGTTTTGCGTAGATAGCGTAATTTTGCTATATTGCCCATTAGTAAGACAGAGATGACAAATACGTGGATATCACATCCGCTTAAAACTTCCTATTTCGACTATTTGCCTAGGAATTTGACTAAATGTCTGATTTGACTATAATATAGTTATAGTATTAATAAAATAAATACAAAGATAATAGGTAGTTAAAAAAAATTAAAAATTATAAAAAGTAAATTACCTTAGATAGAGTACGAACCAAATTAAAAGAATGATTTAATAAATATTATATTTACCTAGTGTTTAAATATTGATTTTATTTATTTATTTGGTTACACTGCCTAATAACCAAACATCCCACCAAAAAAAAAATTACAAAATTCTATCAATTTTCCAAATTTATAAAATTAAAACGATTTTTATCTTCGATCTTCAATAATTACATTCAACTAGCCGAGTTGTTTTTTAATATTAAAATTCATAATGGAAAAATGCGTGTCAAAATCTATAGTGTGTACAAAATAAATTAAAAAATAAAATAATGATATTTTTATTATAAAATAAATAATGATTATTTTTTTTTCTGTGGACGACTTTTTGACCAGAATACTTCATCAAACGGGTATATGTGTATCTATTTTTCGGTAAAAAATTTAAACAGGATTGTATTTTAAAGAGGTCATTTGTTTTGAAAAAAAAACTACCCAATTATAAGAAAAATTATATTATTATTAATATATTAAATAATAATTTAAAAATAATAAATATTAATTATATAATTATATTTCCTTGTGATTCTGTAAAATATGTATCTATAAACATTTTGACATTTTCACAGAGTAGTTTTATGTATTTTACCAATATAAATAAAACTGTCATAAAATTTTTAAAATATTTTGACTATAAATTATTATTAATTTATTATATTTATCAATATTATACCGGATCTTCGCCCAGAATCATTTAAATGAAATAAATACTTTATTATTGCTTTCAAATTCAATATATCCATCTCTTGTATCCTATACCCGACGAGAGAAGTGCGATTTAAACATACGTTATACAATTTTTCATTATATTTTAAATCCGGGATTATAAACGTTTTTAATATTTACGTCTTACTTTTTAATTATAAACACGTTATAAAAACGTTATCAATTTTTGGTTTTTGTTTAATTTTAATAAAAAAACTTTTTATGATTTTGTTAGTATTATTGTTTTTAGTTTTTATATAAGTAGTTTTTTTTCTATGAACAAATTTTCGATCACTTGATCCAATTTATTAATTAATACTACTAATCCTTAATTCTATACCTTAAAGAGCTATCCTCACATATTTATAAATAGGTCTAGAAGAACCACGAGTACCTATTGATCTATTTAATAAATTCACGATGAGTAGAATATTTATATTATTATATTTATAATCATTGTTATATTTATGTACAGTGGTATAATCTAAAGCAATAATTCTATAAATAATAATATATAAAGTAATAATATTAATTTTTTATAAACTGTTGTCAGCAACCAATAATATATAATGAATTATATTATATACTTTCGTATTTCAGAAAATTTACGGTGGCTTGCATTTAATTTGCGAGAGCTATTAAAGTAAGTAAAGTAATTGAAATTACTCGATACTGTAACGAAATGACATAAGTAATTTAATTATATTTATTTATGAGTTATTTCACATGTTGTTTTTAATATTTGTAACACATTACTTTGAAAAAAAATTTCAATTTTATAGCTTATCATATATATATATATATATATATGTATATTGTATATAATATTATGTATTGATATATGTACCTTGGGTTTTTCCATATATGATGAGCCTGCGTATCGATAAAGAAAAAATGTATTTTTCCCAACATGCTACCCTAGAAATTAAAATCATATATCATCAATATAATTAGATAAAATAATAACTATATTTTTAGCATTAACCTTACTTAATAAGTATTAAACTATTATAAAACCCCCATATATTAACCCCACATCCACTAAATATTCATAACAAAAAAAGTTAGTTTTCGGTTCCAGATTATTGTGTAATTAATGTGTAATTTGACTTTTAAATCCATGTTAACCGTGTAATTGTCATTTCGAAGTATTCAAATGTATTGTATTTGATGATTCGACAATAATATAATAGGTAGCTAAATATTAAATTCACATTTTTATCATTATTAATATATTTAATTATATATTAATAATATATAGTATATTATTATTACATGCAATACATCTTGAGTTTAAGTGATTTACAGATTGCTGAATAAAAAGCAACAAAAAATTAAAAGTAATTTTAATAGGAACGCATTATTTTTAATTTAAAAATTACATGAAAAATTTGGGTAGGTAATGATTATGTAATGTTAGTACATTTTAGGAATGTAACGAGTAATTGTAATTTTATTACTTTTAAAAAGTAATGTTCAAAGACTGGACATAACACACATATCGAGTGCCTTTGAATCTTGAACTTTGTTCTTCAAAACTCATCTTAAAAATAGTATTGCTAAATTAAGTATCTACAGCAAGTGTTATATATTATTAAGGGTTTTATATTATTTTTAAATTTAACTTACAACTCAGTTATAGATTATAAAACAGTTAATATTGAAGCTATGGTTATAACTTGTAAGCTAAACCGATTTATTGATGTCAAGTAAAGGAACAAAATACCAACTAAATTATATTGATTGCCAAACATAATTAGTATTTAAACTTGAAAGTTTAATGTAATATTACATATCAAAATTTTACATTATCTCAAAATGAACAATAACGCAGATATATTGACGTGTAATGTGTATACTTCAATTTCTTACTTTATAATCTTTATAAACCATTCCCCCAATTCCACTCTACCTTCCTAGCCAAAATTAAAATAAAAATCGTCCCTATTTATAGGTATGTAATATTATGATCTTCGTAAAGGTGTTAGTAAAATATAAATATGCAGTAACACTGAACAAACGTAACTACTAACTACTCTAATTTTTCATTAAAATCGGTCAATGCATACTCTTCTTAAGGTATAAAAAAAAAAATTCAGGTACCATAATTCATAATTAATATATAGGCATGAGCAGGTTTACCACAAAGAAATATTTGTGGGGGGAGTATTTTCAAAAGCAACGGAAATATTTTGTAATTTGTAAAAAAGCAAAAAAAAAAGCTCATCGAACTTTTTTCAAATTTTTCCGACTAATCCTGAACACTTAACTAAATTGTAACTAATGGTACATAAAACAAAATCAAGACCAAGACCCTGGCAGTCTTGATTTTAGTCTTGGTCTTGGTCTTAGTCATTTTGACTAAATCTAGTATTAACTTAATCTTGGTATTGGCCTTTGTCATGTTGACTCAGTCTTGTTCTTGCAAATTCTTACAGTCTTGCTTTTTTTTAACCAAAGTCATAAATAAGGAGAAATAATTTATTTATATGTATACAAGAGCAGATATAAGGGGGACAATTGGGTAATTGCCCCTCCCCTTTAGTTTTCACAGAAAATTGGAAAAAAACTACATTAAATTTATACATATTTATTATATTATTATTATATATTTATACATAAAAATTGGTAGTAGGTACGTACCTATATATTTGCTTTTCAGATAATGAAAAATGAATTTATTTTAGATACATAAAATATATTATTTTGAAATTGTATTCAAAATATAATCATAAAAAAATAAAAATGAGAAATATGTTTTTACTTTCTTTTTAATCAGTTTCCATCATCAAAGCAAATTAAACTTATTAAATTATTATTATTTATTATTTAATCATAATACAATAATCACTGTATACGATGAAGACAGACGACGATATTGATCAGAAAAAATATAGTGTAGGTACCTGTATAGTTTACTGTTTTCGATAACATCGAACTTCCGATAAATAGTAGGAATTCTGTTTACTCGTATATTCGATGGACAATAATTTGTTCCGAAAATATTACTATAGGATATTGATAATTGCATTATGATAAATCTGTAGATTTGGTGTGGAATTGTAAATAGTGTACTCATATACCTACTAAGAAAAAAATATGATTCATTTAATTCATTAATTATTATTTTATTGAAAAGCAAGCTTACAAAAGACTTGCAGTCAAGTCTTGGTTTTAGTCTTGGTCTTCCATATAATTTTTATTTCATTCTTGCTACAAAATAGTAAAATTTTGGTCTTAGTCTTGCTAACTCTAGTATAGTCTTTTTGCCCATCATAAATAGTAACTAAATTCCGAAATACTCCTTTCAAAATGTGTAAATAAGCAAAACAAAATAAAGGCTATCAATCAAAATGTTTTGCCGACTAGTTTATGAACTTTCTGTTTTTGCCGATTGAACTTCATTCCGCTGATTGTTTGAGATGGTGTGACCCCCTGCCCCATGCACCCCCTTAAATCCGGTCCTGGGCATGAGGTAAGGCCGGATCCCACGACGTATGTGCCATTACAGCAGACATATAGCTAGGATTATTTCTATAATAGGGCTAAAGTTTTTGGCTTCTTACAGTTGATAAGTAAGTAAAAAATATAATAAATCATAATATAATTAATTGAAAATATTAACATTTTAGTCTAAAACCAGCTCTGAAAGCCACTGACGTGCTAAAGACCCATGTATTAGATGCCGCCTATAGGCCAAATAAATACTTCATTCAGGGGTGTGAGATACACAATATATGTGAAATATACCCTCCGTGCTCCAGATGGCACCCCTATCTTAGACCACATCTGATACTTACTTTAATTTTATAACATTAGTTAATGATGAGAAAATATCCACTGAATTATATATTATATTAAATTATATTATAATTATATTATATACTATAAGCTACATTATAAATATTTTTTATGTAGTTTTACGATTTAAAAATTATTTTTTTAGTATCAATATTATAGATATAACATATATATACATGGGCACATTATCGACAGTGATAAAAATATTTTTCATGGTGTGACGTTTAAAGATTGACGTTAAAATAAAAAATCATTATTTTAAAATATTATGTTTATGTTTTAGAATGCACATAAATGAGCTTTAAGTTTTTTATACACGTTTCAATGTTTTAAGTAATATAATTAGGTTAACAAATAAAAAATAAAATAAAATGTATAAACAACATTTTTGTTATTTATAATAATTTCTTAAAGGTTTTGCTTTTTTTGTTTGATTTAGGTCTCTAACACTTTTAGGATTAAGCATGTATATTGTATACATAACATTACACCTATAATATTTATTACTGAAATTAGATGAGTTTTTAATGTTGGTGCAAAGCAACTCAACACCACATACAATTTTCAACCAAAATGTATAAAAATAAATGTTTTAAGGTGGTCAATTTTTATCTTCAGAGAATCATATCTAAAAGTCTGTTAAATATGTAAGGTTCTATCATAATTATTAAAGTGGCAGTGTATGTTTTAGGTTTAAAAAACGATTCATTTGGTGCAAAGATACCCCATTTCACGATACCATGGAGTAAGATAGAGGTGGCGTTAACATACAATCTTGAGGATTTTACTGCCTCTTTGGAAGTGTTACCACTTTCAATGAATAAAATATCTGTATGCATATTTATGGTACAATATACAATAATAATACATAATAACGGTTAACTTATCCAGTGCAGTGGTCAATCTGCAATATGCATACAATGCAATCAAGTGGAAAAGTACTGTTCATTGCCTCTTGGTACGGTTGGCCAATCTGACTGTGGAGCTTCAAATTACTTCCACAGACGATAAAGGAAACGTCGTCTGTATATTACCCTATGGTAGGTTATGATAAAAATGATAAAGTTATCAATAATTATCGGAAATAATTCTTAAAATTCTTAAAATAGTATCTATACCAATGTACACGTACAAAAATATATAATATGTGTACTTTAGGGGTAGGAGTATGGCTAAAAAATAAAAAATTTTCTTTGTGAATAGGTAGTCATTTAAAAAAATCTGATAAACCCTGTTATAGATTATAAATCAAAATGAAATCGAATTTTGTGCGGGTGCGTCAAAAATATAATGATGTATTCGATGGACACCAGGATCCGGTTGTCAACCTTGGACCCGATCATCGTACTGTATTATGTATAAATTACCGATATTTTATGCGTGGTGTTTTAATGCATAGTGTCGTTATCAATAATTGACGTAAGTTGTTTACTCTCCACAACACGGCTTATTGTTTTACGCGTTCAAACATATAGGTATACGCAATAATAGTACATATTAAACACAATTTTATTTTTTTATTTTTTAACAAAATCATATGTAGGTATAGCCCATAAGCAATAATTAAACTAAAAAATATGTATAGGCACCTATATAATATAAACATTAAACGTATAGGTACATAATATATACCCATTTATTTAGTTAGTTGTCAAAACCGTTTCGTGTGTATAACTCGAAAAAAACCTACCTTTGGGAGATTGTTTCCCGCAATCGATTTAATCTGCTATTGTGTAGTATATAGTTTTTTTTTTTATTTTTTTTTTTTTATTTCGAACATATACTTATGCCAACTGTGACTTTGCCACAATTATAGGTATAATAACTGCACGCGCACATTTTAAGATTAAACGTTCTAAAATAGTCAGTAAGTGTATGTTAGGTATTTCAGTTTGACTGTGTATTATCGAACATTATCCCGCACAGCACAAAAAAACCAAATGTACTTGAAAAAAAAAAACTCATAATTAAATTGATTTTTTTTTTAAGATTAACCCTTATTATGTGAACACACTGGGTACCTAAATACGAAAATGTATAATTTCTGTGGTAACAGAAATTAAATGGTAAAATTTTTATTTAGAATTTTGAAAGAATTGATTATATTATAATATATTATAATATATTTAAAATATCTGTACTAAAAATAAATTTTTTTATTAATGTATTTATTATTGTTCTCAACGTTCTTTACAATTTAGTTGTCTTTACTGTGCAAGATCGTCACATACTCTAAATTGTAGGCTTGTAACACAATGCAATTTTTGAAGTGTTTTTTTTTTTATTATTTGTATATTTATTCATTGTAATTTCATTGGGTATCTCTAATCTCATCTAACTACATCAAAATTCATAGGTGGATAAACTCGAGTAAATTTTTTTATCCGAAAATATCTTTAAAACATTATTAGAACATTATTTTACTTTCTGGAAACGCTCAATGAACATTTTATTTTATGAATTATTTGGAAAGCAAATAATATGTTATGGACGATCAGGTGTATACATAAAATGTATGTATCTTGAAATAATACTTTTCGAAAATTCAAAAGATTTTGAAATTTCGCCCTCCTATTAGGGTATAAAAATATTAAAGTGTAAGTACAAAGACAAAAGTATTTAAGTGGTACATTATTTTAAATTTTGAGCGAAGCATTTTACAATTTATTTTAAAATATTATACTAGACATAAATGTTGAAATTATACCTTTTTATATTAAAATATTATTATTATTATTATTAAAATACTCATATCACTTAAATGGAAGTATTTTTATCGAAATATTATAATTTTTGATTGAAAGTAAGCTAATTTTACGATATTTATCAATATTCAAAGTTAGTATATATAGGTAGGAATCCAAAATAATTTTTATATATATATACATATACATATATCGAAGGTGAAAAGGTAAAAGATATTACATTTTTACGAAATTTAAAAAACACAATTTAAATAAAGCAGTTCAGTATAAAGTCAAAGTACTTCACTCATTGGGTAGAATACTGGTGGTGGATATATTTAATTTAAAAACAATGATAAATCTTATCTTTCGATAAAACGATTATAAGTGAAGATTTGGTGTATATAACATAAGTGTAAATGTTAGTAATAACTAAAATTAATTCTTTGACCAAAAAATGTTTAAATTCCTCGATATTCGAATACATTTTCATACCCAAATAATAGGTACATGTTGTCTAAAAATTGAAATTACTGTTCAAAAATATTGTGTCTACCGATTTTCAAGATTTTTTTAAATATAGCTTTTATGGCAAATTTTTAACATTCCATAACATTTTCCAGTTTTAAAATTAATTATTTCTTTTTTGATGCAAAACTTCAATATTTAAAATTGGAAAAATTGTGAAAAAAATTTCGAAATATTTTAAATATTATTACTGTATTTAAATACATTTTATGTGAAATTTTTAAGACATTTTTACCGAATTTCAACGAAAAATCTATATTTATTTTTTAAAAAATTGTCCATTTTTCATTTTTCCTTCTAGTTGTTTTTTTATACTATTAAAAATCGAAAAATTACCAAAGTAAAAAGTTAAAACAAATTACCGTACCAACAAAATGCAATTTGCTACCAGAAACAAGAAGCATGTAACAATAAAATTCTTCTTCTAATACCATTTTTGAATACAGTCATAAAAAAAACCATCATTGTAAAACTAATTCGCTTCGCTCAGAATCTAAAAATGTTTTCATTTACTGCATTTATAGATATTTTTTTATAGTTAATAATATGATTAAAATAACTTTTTAAACATAATAAAATTATAGTAATAATAACTTTTAATAAAAATTGAAATTTATTAAAAGTAATGTATAAAACAATTTATTATTAATTTTGTTTTATGACAGTATATAGATACTTTTTGTTTTCCTGTGTACGGTGGCCTTTAGTTCAATAATTTTTTTTTTCGTTATAATAACGCAAGAACTAACTCACAAACTACTAACTTTAATAACAACTATACTAATATATTGTGATATGTAGCAATTACCTTGGGTTTTCTTATCATATTATCATAGACAAGGCCATATTTGAGGGTTCATGGTGTCCAGACCCCCTCCATAATTTTTTCAACATTTGATATATTTTTATGTAAGGTAGTGGCTATTTTAGCATCAATGTCAATATTTTTAATCATAACCAATCGGTTAATGAACCAAAACACTTTAAAAAATATATACCTACTTGCCAATCTTACCTACGTAGATTGTTATTGAAATGCAACAGTAAAACTGGTCAAAACAATCATATAGGTGAAATAATGGGATATGCGGAAAAACATTGATACAGTTATAAAAAGCATCATCAAAGATAATATAAAACAATTTTTTTTTCCAAATCATTAACTTATGAATGTGCCAAAAATAAGTTGTTAAATATAATTTTCAAGGTGGTTCTCTATGGAAAATTTTATACATAGACAAAAAAAAACCTACTTTTGTCCATCGTTGTTTGAGTTGTTCGTAGACCATACATATTTTGAAAACTGCAGGTTGGAAAATTTCTGACGAAAACTTTTTAATTTTTTCTTTACTTATTCCTTAAAATAGTTTTATCAAATTAAAAATCATTAAATATTACCCCCATTAAATATTAAAATATTAGATATAAAAATTTAAAAAATTTAAAAAATTCAATTATAAGTTAATTTGTTGATAAATTCAATATGTACTAAAATTATAAAAAAAAATTTGGACCCCCTCCGAAAATAAAATCTAAATACTGGCTTGATCATAGGCATATAATTTTATAAACGACAAAAAAATATTGTATTAGCCTTTACGTGATATCATAAATTGTTTATGTCTTTTATCACGTCATTTAGCCAGATGCGAATTTTCATCGTGTATGTCGTACATTTAATATAAAAGTAAATGTAAATGTAAATATCATCTACCTTTCCACCATCGATATTATATTTCATAATAATATACGCAGAAATAAAATAAGGGAGATTTAAAGACATAATATTGAGAGAATACCGAAAATATTATATATATATACGTTTAAAATTATTGATAGCAGTACAATTTGTAAAGGCATAGTAGTTGGTATCCATAATTTACTATAGTATCAATTAAGTAATATAATTACTCCGGTTTAAATATAAATATAATGTTATTTTATTTAGTTTATAAAATATTAAATACTATTTTTAATCTTTATGTTGTTTTTTTTTTCATACTACTTAATGCATGATATATATATATATAATAGTTACTTTTAAATTAATTAAGATTTTCATAATTATATTTTTTATTTAAGTCCACATATCTTAACTAACTGAATAATCGTATTAATAGTGTATCAAAATATTAATATTGGACTCAAATACGAGTATATACAAATTGCAGTAATTATTGTTAACCTATGTACGTTTATGCTGGGTAAATAAACTCCCGTGCCTTTTTTTATTTTGATAAGAAAATAGCCGTATTATATCGATTGCACAAGGTCAATATTCTCAATAGCCTCCTACAAATAGGCATTATCACACGTATACTATAATATTATTATCATTAGCGCAACGGTTAAGGGGTGATTTTGGGTCATTGGCGTCCTTAAACAGAAAATTAGCGCCGCTTTAAAATTATCTAAATATAAATATTCACATTTATACTAGATATTATCATTAAACCTAGTCTTCACTCAGAAATACGAGCCAAAATGAATTCCTATAAATAACATTGTTTAGTACAAACGTATATTCAATATTGTTTAGTTACAGTCCCATTTGATGACCCATTAAATCGCGACTGTTCGTTATTCTTAAAAGAAAAAAACTATCCTAAATTTGAGTAAACACGAGTAATTTGTTATTAATTAGAAGCAGTGAAAATAAATCATTATATACACTATTATTTTTAAGTCAGTGAAAAATACATTTTAAAAGTGTAAGGTAAATACTAATTTTAACGAACTATTTATTATCATTATCGATATATGTGTACATACGAAAAACTTCACTTGTCATTCTTTGACTTGAACTTTTAATGACGGGGTAGTCGGTAAGACAGTTTATGTCTTAAGTTCTCTCGGACCAAATTCGAGCGTCTGCTTGATAAATGAGATCGTAATATTACTATTCGAGTTTCAAGAGTAGCTTTAAAAATGCTCGACAACCAAATATAAGTTACAACTATAATAAAAAGGAAAGAATATAGATTCAAAAAAATTAGAGAATAGATATTGTAAATTGTTATTACTTACAAATGAGTAAAAAATAATAATGCTATTTTTATTTTTACTTTAACTATAAATTGTTTTTAAAAAAATTGACTACTTGAAATAGGTAGGTACTTGAAAATAGAACCAGGTCCTTTTTCAACACTACAGAGACTTAATGTTGTCAATCGTCAAAATATAATGACTATGTAGAATAAATTAATAACTATTAAGTCCTATTTCATATTTATTAAATGCGCACAAAAAACCAATAATTATGTGTGTCAAAATGTTAATATTAATATTAAAATATTTCTTAAATGAGATACCTATAAGGATTATTATGTAGGTATATAAAATAATAGTATGTAGGTATTTATTTGTTATAAATTCTGAGCATAGCAATGAATGAATACATTTTTTCGGGCAAAAGGAGTAAAGTAAATGTTATCTGCTGTAGATATTTTTGATAGGAAATAGGGTCCGGTTGGTAGGTACTTTATAGTGGTAATTTTTGATTTTCTTAATAGTTTTCAAAAGCGCAAAGAAAAACTACCTTTTATAGGGGAAAAATCACGAAAAGTTGTTATTAATTATAAAATAAGTAAAAACTAGTCATGATTACCAACTAAACAGGTGATATATGTATGATATTTATAAGTTTATAACTACCAAACAAAGAACGAAAGTCATTATAAATTGGAAATTTAAAATACTAGAAATTTGAAATTTACATCAAATATTTAGGTATTATAGAACTATGTATTTTGACGTTGTTTTATTATAAGCCATATAAATGTTAATAGTAATACTCGTATTATATACATCAAAGTTTCACTCAGAATCATTTTATCGAAAAGAAATGATCATTGCTTTCAAATTAAATATATCCATTTCTAATATCCTATCAAACGAGCGAAGTGCTTCCACCGCCCACTGACCAGCTTTATTCCTTTTAAAAAAGATAGTTAATTTATAATGATTACCTATTTAAAAATAATAAAATACAATACGTATAGGTATATTAATAGGGAAATTTGTCGGGGGAGAACATGAGGGGCCCTCACCGGTCACTGATCTTGAAAACATAAATTAAATAAAACGTAAATTACCTATATAGTTTTTAAGTTAAAAAAATATCTGATTCACCTCAATAATAGCTCTCTAGTTTAATAGACATTTATGCGAGATAAGGTATGCGCTTGGCTATCCCAGAAGCTTACTAAAATGTAAACAACATGTTTGTCTAATATTCAAAATAAAAGGAAAGCTAAATAAAATTAAATACTCACGAGAATCCGCAAAAAAATGATAATAACAATCGTATTGATTAGATTATTGTAGTCAATATTCATGTCGATGTTGATGATTTATATACAAAAAAATATATCAATTATATACAATAATAAAAAAAAACATTTATGTAATATAGGTATAACGAGTTAGGAAAGCCCACTCTGTGAGCGTGTTAAATTCCCGGTTTCTAAACGTATTTCAAATAAAAATCTGAAAATATAAAATAACGAATGATATCTATCTTCCTTGTAACCGAATCAACAATGTCCTTGGTAACTATTTAATAAAAATATTATAAAACGAATAATATCTATCACCCTGTAACCAAATCAACAATCGTAACTGTGTACTAGTAACTACGGACAGACGGATGGATGAACGGATGAACTTCGTATAAAGTGAGAAAACTTGTATTTAGAAATTTAAAAAATACAACGTTTTATACGCATAAAGATACAATTCGAGGTACCTACTATAATTTGTATATTTTCTTTTAATAATATTCGATAAAATAATAATCCACAAAGTTGCATAAAATTGGATAAAAAAAAAACTACAGGTAAAGCGCTCTGTTTTACTTTTATCGGGACAATAGAAGATGTAAAGGAACAATCCCTTTAAAAACAGGGCGTATGGTCAATGGTTATCCCACAACGCTAAAACCATATTTATTTTTTTGTTATCTTTGACATGTTTAAGCATGATGCTTGTAATATAAAAATACAAATATGCTCTGTACATTATGTTACGTATCACAAATGCGATTGTCGTGATATAATAATATTTTAGTCGATCGCAGTAAAAACAATTTAAAAAAATAATTATTATTAATATTGTTCTCTCAGGTTGACGGAGGCGATATTTCATTTACGCCGATCGCCCGTACCGTTATCCCTTCGTGGCGGTGATGGTGGTGAGAGGGGTGGTCACGATATTTAAAATAATAATCGCCACTTCTACTGAGGACCGTATCTCTCGGGTTCGGGAGGGCTATTTTGTACTCGTGCGTGCGATTTTCGTCTGGGGAAAACACATAAACTTCCGTACACTAGCTGCGTATTTTTGAAAAACTGATTTTTTATTTTTTTTTTAATTCATATCATTAGCAAATGATCGAAATCAATATCTATTATTAACCCTTTAACTGCTGCAGACGTAATAGTACTTTCTGTTGTTTGTAAAATCAAATTAGAGGATTATCAACTTAATGATTATACCGAAAACTCAACAAAAATTAAACGGATTTAATCATAAAAAACCCTTATTTTGAATTTCCGATTTATGAAAGACATTTCAATTTTTTCTCATTTTAACCCTGCGTGATACCGTATTATCAATATCGTTGTTATCACTTATTATTTGAATATAATTTTTATAAAACGTAATCAAATTTTCTATATTAAATAAGCTATTCAAATTGATAATGTATATAATGGTGTTTTATTATTTTTATTAAATTATGCACTTATGTGCTGTGTTTGGAAACCCCTTGTCATATGATTTTGAAACTTTAATATCTCAGTCAATAATGATCGTGTTTTTTTTAAACTTCAAAATATGATTTAAGACTACCATATATATCAATTAATTATTATTAATAAATAATTAAGGTACAGTAAAAAAAAAAAAACAAAAATAGTAAAAATATTAAAAAAACCTCAGCACAGCTGGGTTCAAATTAAAAAAACAGTGCAGCTGTGAAAGTGTTAATAATATACCAATGTATAGATTATAGATACCGTTCTGAAAATTCGAAACTATACTGAGCCGGGCGACTTGGTACTGTTCGGTGGTGAATGACGTGCATACCACTACCGCGGTATAGGTTATACGCTATTATAGATAGTACGTATATATATATATGGTATACGGACGCAGCCACGGTCCCGTGTACGCCGCAGGGACAATCTGCGCGTGAATATCTTTACGCGGGGACAGTGTCTGTCGAGTGCGTTGCGACGACGCCCGTCCGCCCTGCCGTCTTTTCACCGCACACCCTTAGCGAACTACCCTCAGACCCTGCCACCACTGATGCCCCGAAGAGGGTATACCACGAGGGTAGCAAGAACTACGCGTGACGTCACAACGAGTTGACGATTTTTTTTTTCCGATTTCACATCACTGATACATCACGTTTGCGCACCAAAGGGTCCTCCACGATGTCTTCCCCGGTCCCTTCTCCGTCCCCCGCGATGCACCCGAGTCCGTGACATTTTATTAGTTTGCCGCCGCCTGCCTGCACGTATTGTTATATAATATTATTATACGTCGTCGTCGTCGTCGTCGTCATCGTCATCGTCGTACGTAGCCGATGAGAATATTATATAATATTTTTGTTTTTTCTAAAACGATTTTTATTTTTTGTTTCGTTTTAGAAATACGTCTATTTTCGAATACTGCGGTTTACCCGCCTTACAAAACACAATAACTCATACCAAAAGAAAAACGAATTATTATTTTATTTTATTAATTTTTATTTTTTATAATTTCATTTTTCTACCTACAAAACACGTTGTTCTACTAAGAATAACTTTTCTAATGCGTAGGTTAATATTAACTTATAATATTATAAATTTAATATTATTATTATTATTATTATTATTATTATTAATAACTTATAATATTTATTTATAATTTTACTAATATTTTCGTTCTATTCGCGTTTAAACTTTATTTTCAAGTGATTTTTCGATTTAGATTCGTTCTTACCGTAAGAATGTTTAATATGCACATTTCAACTCTAAATATCATCATTTCGCGTACACATAATATAAATAGCACAATCATAATATGGATAACGAACGTAATTTATATGAAACCAAAGAAAAAAGAAAAAAGATGATTTTTTGACGGGGAGAATTTATATTCGAAACCTTTTGTACTTTTATCATATACCTATACCGTTTTATAAATGCGTAAATGTTAGTACTTCGTTATATACCTACGTTGGTATGATATAATATAGTATGTGTTGCAGGTCAAATGCATCGAATATAATAATAATAATATTATGTCACGGCCATATCATGTATACGGACTCGGTATATATTTTTTGATCATAGAATTATTATATTATTCGTTTTTACGTGCTTAAAGCATACCATCGCGGTTATAGGTACACGTACCTGGTTTTTTTATTTCATTTTTTTATCATCGTACGGATGTAGATTATTACCGTTCATTATGGTATTCGCAGTGACCTGCGGTTCAGCTGTCGTCGCCACCAAATTGCTATTCACTATTTTAGTGTGAAAACATTTTTCAGTGCAAATATAGGATATATTATTAAAACATTATTTCCCCAGAAATCTTTGCTCGATTTGTCATAGCGAGATATTTATATTTAATTCAATACGATATACAATTTAAATTATATAATTTTTGATAAACCTAAATTTCGTCATTTGTATTGCAAACTTTAATAAACATAATCTATAATAATTTGAGTTGCATTTGCTATAGTATTAAATGCTTGCGTACTTGTAAATTAGTATGAATATATTACGAAATACCTATAATATTTTTAAATATAAATACATACAAGTATATGTTTTCAAAATTAATAAATTACAATAATAAACGCTATGTGTTAATTCATTTTTCGAACGAGCACTGATAGTTCAATAAAACATTTCTAATACCATTGATAATAATATTATATTTTACAATCTTATCTATATGAAAAATAAAACGCAAAAAATAAATTCATATTTTGATATTGGCGTAATTTGTTCCTTTTAACACGTGTTTTGTTATAATACGAGTATATACTATAAATTATAATAATCAATCAGTTATATATTACTTGTGTTTAAAGTCTATCTACATAAATGAATATATTTTAATATGTTAATAACTTAGTGTAAACCTAATATATAATGTACTGCCAATTAGACCTTATTGATTTTATATATTATTTTTAATTAAAATTATAATAATTTAATTAATTAATTCAAATAAGTTGATAATTCTAGTTTTGGCGGTAAATCATGTTAACATGATACATACTTCATGCCAATATAAACAAATTATGGCATGGTTAAATTAGCTATTATAGTAATATTTAGTTAGTGTTGGTATAAAAGTACAAATCTATCCGTCTAACTATTTTATTTATATTAATTTATATACAAAAAAAATGTAATTAAGTTAAATAATATTTAATAATTTGCGAGTCTTTTTCAAGATAGCAGTTTATTTACCTAGATCTATCTATACAACAATACGCAAAACATCAAATTCGGGAATTTATTTCAATGTAATGCAATTTTTCTCAAATTTGAATTTGAATATCTTGTTTTATCGTAAAATCCACATGTAAACATATATTTTATCGTAATATTCAACTGTATTTAAATAAATAATAATGAATAACAATTAATATTAAAAATGAATGTCATAGTGCCTTTTTATGATTCTTTTGGTATTACCTGTATTTAACGACTACTTGTCGTTGGTCGCGTGATGAGAGATTCTCTCATGAGACAGCATTATTCACTGTGATAAAATATTGGCCATATTGTCTTTGATTAGAGTCCCAAATTCTAATTTTGTCTTTATATAACACTCCAGGAACGTTTGATGTATAAACGCGAGTAAAGATAAAGTAAAGGTAATCAACTATTATTATTATCAATACCTACATCAGCTATCTCTAAGAAAGTCTCGTGACCAAATGTCATAATTTTTTTAATTTTTTTTGTGTTATTATTATGATTTTTAATAGAGATAAGAATATAATATTAAGATAACATATCAAAGACAGAAATATTTATGTACCTATTATAATCATTAATCAATATGTATTAGTCATTTATTAAATGTAGCGCACAATATTTTACCACAAACAGGTGTTGAAAGAATCTCCCATCACTCGACAACCATATAATATTATTATAATAGTATCTACCTTGGTAGTGGACATTAACGTATAGAAAAAAAGTAACGTGTCCGATTTTGTATTGAAAAAAATAAAAGTAATTAATTTGACCAGCTTTGTGCATAGATATTTGTAATGTATATTTTACATCGTATACAAGTGTTATAGATTTTTATTTCGTAACTCCAAATTTCAACGGTTACTTAAACATAATTGATCATGTAAAACGGACTACAGTATATTTTCGAGTTTTAATGCAAACTCTTTAGGTACAAGTATTTGCGCCAAATTTGGTTTTCAATGGCAAACGAACAGACTAAACAAATAATTTGATACCACGAACTCGTATTATATAAGCCCAATTTTAATTGTCCTAAAATATAACACACAGATTCTATATAGTGTGCAATGCTATATTAGAAATAAATTATGACTCATGATAATTACAAAAAAAAAAAACCATATATCAAACGATTACGGTTTTTTCGAATAACTTGATACGATAATTCGTTATAATCGTGTGAGTATGTGTATGTATGTGTATGTTTGTGCGCGCGCGCGCACGTGGGTGTATTTGTGAATTTATATTATAATGAAGTCACACGCTCAATGTTTTAAGGGGTTATGTATTATAGGCAATTTTAAAAATATGTTATTAAAATATTCGATCAAATTACATTATAGTGTCTGGTTTAAAAATATTCGGTCATTAATACAGTTATTTTTATAAAAAAAAAAATTAATTACACTATAGATATAAATAAGATGAAAATTTTAACTTTGCAGTAGCGTAGAGTTATTATTTAAACATAATATAATGTGTTAATGTACGTATATATTGTATATTGTATATTTAAAAACACCACATTTATGATGAAAATATTCTCATCTTTTAAATTATAAATCTATACAATTACTAAGGGAGTGAGTACATTTATAAATCGTAAATACGGTTTTTAATATCACATTAAAATGGGTGTGTGGCGTGTTTTTTATGGTGCAAACTTTTTACGTACCTACCTGTTCTACAAACACGAGAAGCAGAAACGTACTCAGAGTTATTATCGGACTACCCATACTTTGAATATATATATATATATATATACAACATGAATCTACTTAGTGAATTTAAAAAATTTTAAAAAATCATGAGAATTATATCTACAAAAATCGTGTACAAAAATATTGTATATATATTTAGTCTGTCCACCTAAAACACAGATATAGTTTTGATTTTATTTCGTTGATTCTCGAAAATAAAAGAAAAACTAATAATAATACGAATATTATTTCTATAATTTTGTCGGTCACACGCATTCGACTGCATAATATACGATTATAAAGTATAAACAGTTAAAACATCAGCTGTCCACTCTATTGACAGTGTTTTGTCTAAAGGGATATTGTAACGGATTAGTTATGGCTGACACACGCGCATACATTATAGTCCAATGGTATTTATTATTATTTCCCGGCCCATTTTGGTATTATATACATATAAATAACACACGAGAATATAATATTATATTATTTCATATACATATATACGCCAGTCATAAGTCTCGCATCATTACATACGTGTACCCATAATTTACTCGATCTTTCAAACAAAAATATATCCCAAATAGTATTTTCTTTTAGTTTTGTTTCAATAATAGCCTTCGTGAGGACCGAGAAACGAGTTCGGAACTTGCGCGATTTATATTTTGGCTCGTAAAACATTACGGCGAACGCATAATATTATACGCCGAAATCACGAATAATAAATTTGAGCCATATAAAATCCAAAAATATACAAACTATTATTACTTTTTACAAAGAAAAAAGGAAATAAGTCGATTAAATAAGTAAATCATCAATAACACCAATCAGTATTTAGTCAGTAAAGTTTGTCGTCAAATTACAGAAAAAGCTGATGACTCTATATTTTCTTATTAATTTTTCGGGGACACTCTTCTTAAATACTACTTCGGGACGACTCTATGTGCAGGTATCGAGCTATCGTCCCTTCGGTGTTATTATTTTAGTTTCAAAATCAAAGAATAAAAATCATTGCATTCAAAAAAATGTTTCTAAGTAAATTTCAGTACATTACAATTAATTATGTAAGTACCTAAGTATATAATATAGTAATGTATATAAAAAATAAATATCATTTTATTATAACTAAATAACCATAAACCAGCATGCGATATCCTAAACACATTTTGTATATTTTCATAAAAATAATTTGTTGCAATTAATTTAAAATCCCTAAGATTATCATTTTATGAATTAAATAAAATTACTAAAATAAATTTTGTTATTGATTGATCTTAGAATTATTAAAAATGAAAAAATTGTATCTCGATTTTTTCCATTAGGAAGAGATTCGTGAGCCGAAAATATAATGAAAAATATGTTATGCCAAGAGTAGAAAAAAGATATGCAACAAATACGGTTAAATAAAAAAAAAATACCTATTTTTATAAATTCAAAAGCACTATATTTTTTTATTATTTATAAAACTAAAATTATAATTTAATAATTATTGCATACTCAAATAAGTAAGTACATATGTTTTTTTTAATATTTAAATTTTTATTTTTTTTTTATTAGTAAACATGTCTTGCGTATATGCGTATACTTGCGTAAACATATACTATATTATGCTAGTATTGAAGTTTTAGATTAAACACACATATACAATTGTTATAGGTATATTACATAAATTACATATTAATATTTACGTATATTACATAAAAATCAGGAGTGAAAATCAAATTTAAAAATTCCAGTAAATCACAAAAGGGGTTTAACAGTTTTTGAAAATTTCAGCTCGTTGCTAAACATAATATTAAAATATAAATTTTTTTTCCAAATCATACATATAACAGAAATTAATTTCGTCAAACGTCTGTTTTTGTACATTTATCCTAATTATTTTTGTATGTTGTGCGTTATTTAACGCAAAAGAAAGTTTCTAGGGAAATCAAAACATTTCTACTTTACATAGGTATAGGTAGTGATAAAATTTTCTACCAGTAAGCTCTATAGGTACACCCAAAACCTCCTCTTCCACTCTTATTTTACTGAAAAAAATAAATACTGGAAATAAATTTTAATATTGTAGGTGAACTCGGTGGCGTATTTTTATTTTTGTGAATGAGAAAGAAATGGATTTAAAAAAATAATTATATTATAATAATAACGAACGTCTTTTAGCATAAATAAATATTATTGAAATACGATATTGATATAAAATTGTATAAAAATGTCTAAGCTTTCGTATTATGAAAACCGATTTTAATTTGGATAAGTAGATTTGTAATATATAAATGAATAAATGAGCGCGCGTTGAGGAAATGCGTATATTGTACTAGGCGGATGACAAGTCGAAAGAACTATTATGATATCATGCGTAATTTTCAAACAGCGATTCAATCGAACGGTGTGAGTTAATGAAAAACTGTTTTCACCTAAATGCATTATTTTTTACAACCTATAATATTTCACTTCTTTTTTTTTTTTTTGTGGTCATATAAATAGGTTAAGTTTAGGTATTTGAGTTCAGTTTATACCACGGTTATCCAATACTGGACATTAACGAGTTAATAAGCTAAAAGTTAAGTTAAAAGTGAAGTTAATTTTAACTCTTAACTTAACTTTTATATTTAACATTTGTTAACTTAACTTATTAACTTAGCTTATATTTGGTTATATTAACTTTTAAATAATGAGTTACTTTTAATTAAAACTCAGTTATGCTAATTCTGAAATAATAAATACATTTTGATTTCATATTGTGTCTATTGTCAAAATCGTTGAATGAAAGTAAAGTTGTTTTTATCATTTCTAAAAATTATTAAATTATGAAAATTATTTATTTCCCAAAAATATAAATAAAACAAAAATACCTAAATAATATACAATAATTTCCTGATATTTTAAATTGGAGAATATATTAGATTTCCCATCAATAAACAATGTTTAGGTTTCTAAGTATCTACTAATATATAACGATAAATTTTCATTTGTTGAAATTTAGAAGAAAAGAGTAGGAAATTTTAAAAATTATTATAAATACGTCGCAGTATTTTCAATAATATTAGATATGTTATTTAATGGTTTTTAAAAATTTTATAATACTTCAAGTTAAAAAATAACAGTATTTTGAAAAGAAATAATAGATACTTAATTATACTTCAAATGTTATAATATTGACTCGTATAAAAAAAAAGTAATTTGACTTAAGTTAATAAGTTATTTTTTTAACCTAACTTAATCGTTAAGAAAAAAAATAATTTTTACTTTAAACTTTTATTATTTTTTTCTATTAACTTAACTTACTTGAGTTAATAAAATAATTAATTCGCCCAGCATTGCGGTTATCTACTAATGTTGGTGTTCGAACCTACTATGTTGTGTTCTAAGATGTGGCGGTCATGAACGGTTGAACATATGAACTAACTAGTAGTCAGAAACCTGAATTTTTCGTATTAAAGTCTAGTTCACACGATGCATTTGGTGCCGTAATGTAGTCTCGCTGCCACAATATCCTGACACTAGTGTAGCATATCAATAATTTTTGATATTCGACACCAGGACACTAGGGATATCATACCACTATTATCAATTTATAATAATTGATAATGCACAGTAGTCGACGTTGAAACATTTATTTTAAATTATTATTTAATTCGATTACAAACTTATTTCTTAAATAAGTCATCATTCGATGTACTACATTTTCTCAAGTTTTACCGAGGGCATCCTTGTTTGTGGACTAAATCTTTACCAGAATATAAAGGCAGATTACAAAGAGATAACACTTTTATTAGAATAACTGAACGAATAATCGTCTTTCATGTCTTTTACAGTTTTTTAAGCCTAGTTCAGATAAATTACATTTGATAAGATGCAAATACAAGATACAAGATCAGAATGCCCAATTTATTTATTAAATATTTTTATTAAGAATTTAGTGTCACAACACTATACGAAATTTTACATCGTGGCATTGAATTTCGAACAGTGTCGTGCAACTTATTTCTGCAATATCAATGTCATCGTGTGAAGGAGACTTAAAAACATGTCTTCATTATATAGTTTTCCCCAAATATGAGCAGATGATTGGTTTTACGAAAACAAATATTAATTACTAAATTAATAGATGAAAAATTTTCCGAATAATTAGGAAATAAGACGAAGGAGTAGAAGAATAGATCAGACATTTATATATCCAGCAATATAAAATTAATTCAACAATGGTGTGTTTTTTATGGAGTTTTTAATGTATTTTATTTTAACAAATTGTCGACTAGAACATTTAATGTATATCATTTATATACTATTAATTTTCTGGTAGCCAATTTTATCAATCCAGTATTTTTAAGAGGTGATTTTTAGATTTATCGATAAACGCAAAAGAAAAAAATGTAAAAACAACTACGGAAAATGACGGAAAACTGCTAAAATACAGATTTGTCAATAAAAGTTGTTGTTACTTATTCAGAAACTATCAAAAACCTACAATAATAGTGTTGGTATAATATACGTTTATTTGTACCTATATTGAAGCTAAAAATAAAAACATTGCACAAAACATTCCAAATCATCTGCGTTCGTGCATAATATAATGCACTAACGAAGACGAAAATGTCTACTGTTGTTCTATAACGGGGCTATAATAGGGTGACCATACGTCCCATTTTTTGCGGGATTGTCTCGTTTTTGACGATTGTGCCCTGTTGTCCCGACAGGCTTTAAACGGGACGCAATTTGTCCCGATTTAGGAAGTGAGGTCCCGTTTTTGTCCCTTCTTTTGCTCATTTACCGATCATTTTGGTAAATATTGACAAATGATCTTGTTTTTTTTTTTGCTTTTTATATTTTTAAGAAAGTATTTTGGGTTCAAATTCTACATTTCATTATGATTTTCACTTTTTTATTGTTGTCCCATTTTTTAATTTTCAATATATGGTAACCCTAGGCTATAAGTAATTTTTCGGAGACAATATTTACAATGAAAACGACACAGAAAAGTAATAGCTAGTATATTTACACTATTATACATTCATTTTCAAACCGTAATATTGAATATTGATATTTGATAATATACAATAAAATAATTTAATAATAATTATTTATAAAAATTAAAATAAATAAATAAAATAAAAAACCTACGTTCATTTGGCCAATTAAACAGTATTGAAAAACCAAAAAAGTAATGATATTTTTCAATAAATATGTAAGCCCCGGTACATTTACATTAACAAATCCTACGTCCGACATGTACCATTTGGAATTTTGGATTTTAACAAAAAATATTTTAGTAATTAATTATGACATTAAAATTATTGGGACATCCGTCGAAGTCAGTTTCAGTTTATTTATTCTAAGTGTTGCCATCCAGTACTAGTAATATGAATTATTGACTATAATTTTATTTATAAACCGATCGTTTTCAATGTTTATAGATGGCCAAATATGTTATTACTAATTTGCAGTTAGAATATTTAAAATAAAGACCGTTTCTACAACCATTTTTAAAAATAAAAGGCAAATAATTTCAAATGAATATTTGAAGAGAAATCCAGAACAACCCAAAGAACCCAGAACATAAACTGATCCTACGATCGCCATGTACCACCAAGGCCAGAGAAAAAGTACATTGTACAATATTTTCTGGTAATGTTTTTATAAAAATCCAATGTGGGTGATTTATTTCCCTTGTCTCCCACTCTCCTGAATACGCTACTCGTCTCTAACGAAAAGTTGTCATTTTATTATTGAATACGTTTTAATGGACAAATGTTGTTGAGACCGAATCGTTTACATGTTTTCATATATATACATATATATAGAATATATGGATGGAATACGGTTCCATCCATGTGAATCTATTAGATTTAGTTATATAGATTCAGTGAATCTGAATCCGCTACGTGTAAAGTATATAGGCAGGTATGTACGAAATCATGTTTTACGGCCGTTTTTTTTTCCTCGTACAATACGATTATGAATTTGTTTTTAAATTTCGATCATCGGCAACGGATATAGTATTATATAGACTTCTTTTTCTTTACATTTGACGAGACGATATTATAACTTTGGACCGCGGTTCGTGCGGGAAACGACGACGACCGTATAATATATTGTGTTTAATAAGGCGCGCACAAAGTACGACAGAGGCGAGTGAAAAGAACAAAAAGAACAAAAAGAGAAAGACGAAATGAAAAATAAAAAAAATATACATATAATATGTAAACGGATCTGGGGAGCGCAAGTCGGCCGGAGGAACGCCCAGTAATCAACTAATCGCGTTCCGTCGCGCGTAGCTGCGCATGAAACGTCGACCGCGGCGGCGGCGCGGCGTCCCAGATGCACTGTCGCGGTAAACGAACAGCGCGGATGATTCAATATTATTATTATGATTATTATTATTATCATTATTATTATTATTCTTATTATTATTATTATTATTATTATTATTATTATTATTATTATTATTATTATTATTATTATTATTACATTCCGTCGTGCATCTGTCATCCCTCGGAGCATATATAGCACTCGTGGATGACGGGATCGCCAACTCGAGAAACGCGAGAGTTAGGTATAATATAATATATATAATCGTTTAATACATTATTATATTATTTAGGTAAATACGAACAAATTTAGAACAAATTCTAACAAAATCGATAAAAACCGTCAACACAAATCAGGTAAATTAAGACAAAAGCCGGCCTAAGTGAGCTAGTTGTTAAAAGGACCCTACACACACCCGCATTCTAAATATTTTAAGGATATTTTTAGAAAAATGACAATTTCGTGATTGAAAAATATTTAAATACATCTCAGAATTAATTGTACTATACCGCGGTAACATATTTTTACTGTCAAATATTAGTAAATAACTATTAAAAACTAGGCGAAACGCGTTGAGAAACTGAGTGATTTTAGTATTTGATCATTTCTATAATAATTTAAACAGTGTACAATATTTATACATTTTTTCATAGGCGATTTTCAATAAAATTATTTCAAGTCGATTTATAAGACTTTGAATTTCCCAGAATTTTCTATTTTTAAAAGTCTTATAACTCAACTAACAATAACTTTATTGAAAATCGCCCATGTTAAAATTTAGATGATTTTATGTTCTTTAATTTTTTATAGCGGTTTTTATATGTTAAATAATTCGATTCTATAGAAACGCGCATCTCCCGAAGCATGTTTCACGCACGGAAACATGGCAGTGTAGCGTCGTCTTAATAACTATAGTCAACGCAAAATAATTTTAACTCATCAAAATCTAAAGCCGGATGGTCAAACCTTTTGGGAAGACTGGATCACATTAAGCGAGTAGAAGTTGTCATGGATCTAACCATACAAGAAAATAAAACGTCTTTCACTATTTCCGAGGAGCTCATAGATTAAAACGATTCCAAAAAGGGGAAATAAGTAAAAATAATCGTCTAATCGCCGGTATCCATAATATTTAATGTGTACCCGTGCTATCGCTATCGTGTATTTCAATAACGATAACACATTGATAATGTATTATCAAACCAATATAAGGTAAAATGTTATTTTTAATATTATTTTTTTTCTCATAATATATATAAGTATATTATAAGTAATTAGTGGTTTTGAAATTGACGTAGGGACCGCATTAAAATCTACTGCGGGCCGCGTATTGGACACCCTTGATTTAAAGTTAAATTGGAAAAAACTATTAGTTTAAGCATATTCTGTTGGAAAGATTTGAATTCGAAATTTTAATAATAGTCAATAAAGTGTTAAACTAGTTTTACTTTTTAAAATATTATCTACGTTATCTCGAGTAATCGTATTCTTGAGCACTAGTTATTAAACTGTTATACAAAATTATACAAATATTTTATTTAAATAAAAAGTAAATATAAAGTTAATCAGGTAGTACCTATATATTTTACCTCAATTCGAGGTTGTATTTCTTATATAAAATAGATATTAGCCCTTATTTTAAAAAAAAACCTCGCTAAAATAATTTTCAATTTACCAATACAACCGATTATTATAAAATATGTAACCTTGTCCAAAATATCCATACTTATCTACCTGCATATTAAATTGATACACAAATTAATTTTCATTTTTTATATGAATTTTGAATAAAATATGTACCTATAATACTTTGGTGATAATCGTTCACTCCCACTAGATTATTGTAAAAAAATTATTTAATACAATGAAATTAATAATTAACTAGTTGAGTTATAAAATTTATTTTTGACTAGGTAGGTATAATTAATGACCATTGTCCGCTTTTTATTTTATGATTTATAGATGCCTAGTTATATAAGTAATTAAGATTCATATACATAACAAAATAGGTAAATTAAATAATATTATAATTAGCGATAGTTTAAAAAAAAATGTAAAATACAACATAGTGATACACGAAAAATTCATAAAATACAATACAGTACTTATATATATATATATATATATACATTTGAAGTAATTATTATAAAAATAATTAGTATCTACTTATAAACCTATTTTTATTATTGTATTTATTAAAAAGCATCTGCAATGTTTTTGGCAATATTGTCAACCACACTTATATAATTTATTTTATTTATTAAACTTTTAAAACAATTTATTCAATAGTAATAAACAATTGAGACTGGAAATATAATCCTCTTGTCGCTAAAAATATATTGCCAAAAAAAGTTATACATGCATCCCCTTTTACTTCTAAAAAAAAAAAAAAACACGAATGATATAAGACAAAAAGTTCAAATAACACTAGTGGGTATCAATAAATATAAACAAAATGGAAAGTGTTCTAACTTTAAAGGTAAAAAGTTTTAATAATATTTTGTTTAAACAATTCAATTGTAAGAGAAATAAAAATTTTATGGCTTTAACTGAATATGTGGACAATGAAAACTAAAAACTTGAGATTACAGTTAAAAAAAGCCCAAAAATATCATAAAAATTACCTATATAAGACTCCACTAAAAACTTTACATTTAAAAACGTCCTTCGTATAAATATCAATATTTCAATTTAATTTAAACATTTAAATTTGTATTATATATATATATTTAATTTTCCCTAAATTGAAATTTTGAATTCAATAGGTACCTCTATGAATGTACTATTTCTTGTCACCAGTATAATACTTCATTAGAATTAATTAATGTATAACTTTGTATTGTAAACTCAGTGTCAAAAAGATTACTCGGTATTACCAAATTATTCAAGATAATTTCGAAAGTTTATTATTGATATCAATATACCGATTGATGATGTGAAATAATTCGTTAAAATCTGAAATATAGCCTATAACTTTTTTTATTTTGGGTGTACAATTACGGACCTAATTTGATTTTAAGCCCACAATGTAAATACATGATTTAGATGAAAATTACCACTTACATTTTCAAACACGGTTTACAAGTGACCAGAACAAATAAATGGGGAAAGATCTATTTATTCTTTTTGGCGTCCAAAAAACACCAGACGTGTCCTGAGCGACACGCGGCGAAGTATAGAATATTATAACCCCTACTTGTCGCCATAGGTACGTATTGAATTCATTCGTGTTGGCTTGTATAGGGTGAAACAATGAAAGGAGTGGTTGACAACTTTATTGATATGAATCTGTACTCGAAATTCGACAATAATATTTTAAGCTGTATTATAGGAATACAAATACTCTCAGGTAATTTTTTAAAAACAAACGAGTATATATCACATATATTCCATTATGTAGGGATTCATATAAATAAGATAATTTTAAAGTACGAATAGAAATAGTAAAAATAGATTTTATTTTATAAAATATGAACTATATGATACCTATAAACTTTTTTGACAAACTCAGAATATTACATAATATTATATAAGTATGTCATTAGTTTTATCTTTTATGATTATAACACTAGATTTAATATACGAGAACAGTATATACCTTATATACATTAGTAACTACCAGGATTCTGGAAAAATTATAGATATAATAAACTATATACACCAACGATTGTTATTCTATTACATGCATTTAATCGTAATTCTATCATATACATGTGTACATTATTCCAAAAAATTGTATTTATAAAAAAAAATCGTTGCCAATATATGAGTGCAACATACCTTATATTTATGTAAAAAAAAAAATTGTGTAATATTATTCGTTTTCCAACAATATTAAACATTATTACAATGTAGTAAAAAATAAAGGGAGGTGATATTAAAACAACAAGTGATACGGACACTATATATATATATACTCTGGGACGGTCAGACATAAATCAAATGGACTGCCAGTGCAATAAAATATTAATAATATCGGACAACGGAAGGCCATAAGTCTCCGGACCAGGACAAAAATGTATAATAAAATACAAAACAAAAAAACCAAATCTCCTTTCCTCGTACTCCTGCCCACGTTCATCCTTCGTCCTTACACGAGATTTCAAGTGTCGTGTGAGGGGGGCGGAATGGGGCAACAACAGTTAAACGCAAGTGTTACAACGGTCAGTGCGTATGTAGTATATACACATTTATTAGATAAGGTCGTTCTTTGATGCATCGCGATATAATATTGTTATTATTATTATTATTATTATTATTCACATCGAAGCCTAGTAATAGTCAGCAAATACTGCCTGCCAGTACATCTTAAGGTAACCGGTGGAAACAAAAAATGTATACTCGTAAATAATATTGGTGTACTACTGGTAGTACTATTGGTGTTCGAAAATATTTTAATAAAATATCCAAAAAAGAAGTATAAAAAAATACATAGGTACCTACCTACCTACCTATATTTTATAGATTAGGTATCTAAAGTGTATCAATAAACTTCACTGAAGAAATTTATGACTATAAATGATAATCAAACATTTAAACCAATTTCACGGGTAATATATGTAGTTCAAAGTGATTATATTTATTATATAGTTGTGAGGTGGTAACTAAGTCTCTATTTATGATCTTTGTACAGTTTTGAATACTATACAATATATCTAATATTTTTAAATGCATATAGAACACCAAAGTATTATATTCATAATATATGTAATATATACACATGACCTTTTATTAGCATTATCACTTTTAAATTTTAAAAGAGATTTTGATAGTTTTTTACTAAATAGGTACCTACTCTTTTATATACGTTATTTTTCCAATACCTATTTTAATCCATTTTAATTATATAATATACAAAGATATAGGCATCAACTAGTTAATAAGTTAAAATTGAATTATTGTTTACTTTATAACATAACTAGAGTGAGGTACTCTTTACTTATCAAATTATCTAGTTCAAAAAATTTGCAAGAAGGTTAATAATTGGGTATAATTTGTGTTCGTTCAAATAGAATGTTAAAAAATGATTTAACTATTAGGATCAAAGTTGTATTTGAAAAAATATACTCAAAACGAAACGTATTATTTACATATTATTTTAGATGTCCTCTTTTGTCTGTAATTGACTCTTATTCCGTTATTAATAATATTACGTATATATTTAATGAACAAAATACATAGATGAAAAGTCAACTTTTTGATTTATTTTAGGTTCACCTTTTAATAAGTTAAAACAATAATTAATCAACTTAACTTTAGTTAGTTAATTGTATCGTGTAATATTGCCTAACCTTGATCCTTTATATCATCCTACCTATACACTATTCACCTATACGTGTGTATATCGTACCTATTCACATGGGATGGTTTTATTCGTCCAGACCAATTGTCACGCGTGATTTTGCCCCGTTCTTACCACAAAAGGCAATAATATGGGGAGTGAACTGAAGGATAATCAAACAACATGCGTGGTCAAAAAAAAAAAAAAAGATCTAGGGGAAAAAATTAAGAACCCCCAGCGGAGTTGAGTGTAAAAAATGAAATGATTGCGCGCTGCTGGTTTTTAGTGCTATACTACGCTACTTGAAGAGGGACCCAGTGACATTTCCATATATAATTTAACAAATAAAAGTTCACGAGCTTTTCGATATCTATACGGAAAATTATAAGTTAAAACTTTTAGTCACGTTTTATATTATAATAATCCGATATTTGCTCGTTTTAATATATTTTTGTATATTACGGAACACGATTAAATTAACGCTGAAAACAATAAAATATTTTACTTGAAATTCTATAAAATGAGTTGATATCGAATTTATCCTGAAATTAATTTTTTTGTACATTTTCGGTAAAATCAATTTTAATCAAACATATGTATCTAGCAGAAACTACCAGTTTAATTAAAAAAAGATATAATATAATTAAATAAATAATATATTTACATAACATACATGAAATACATATTATATTTCAGTAAGTAAATTCAAAAATGAACTTAATCTACATATTTTTACTATCTATTATTTGATTTCACACTTTTCCAACTTTCATTTTTCCTAATATGTTCCAAAATTTTTATAATAAATTATAAATGTAGTGTTAAAATATGTACAAAATCCATGTTTTATAGAAATTATAGTTAGAAATGACATCAATAATAGTCAAAATACCTATATTTAAATTAAAGTCTTACTTTGCCTATTTGTATAGGTACATAACTATATTGTACATAACTCTCGTGGAATATATAATTTTATTATAACTATATTTTCAATATATAAGTGAAAAATAAAAATGAAACTATTATTTATTCTGTATATATTACCTCTGCGAATATATACACACATCGTCATCGTATTAAACATTTCAAAGATCACCCTTCGATGTATCATATTCAACTCCATATTTTGTCAGAGGTTAACACAGCATCAAAAATGCACATGAGCTAATATTTGACATTTGGTATTCCGAACAAATATCTTTACCCCAAAGCCTGACGAAGTAATTACGTTATACTGGACACCAAAGGAAAAACGGAAATATTGACATGGCTAGTTGCCACGTTTCGAAAAACCGAACGGACGAATGCGGTGCATACATCAAGATGTTACTGACCAAAGGAGGGTCAAAAGCCAATTGAAGTCGTCCGAAAACAAAGATGAATAATATTACTTTACTGCATAGTTCCTAAACAGTATACACGAAGTACGCATGTAAATAAATTTCGCTGTACATACATTCTTCATAAAGTGCACCTATTTTATTATATTTGACGAGACCCTATAAAACGTTAACCCTAACGTTAAAATTCGGACTAAACTCTTTTTGCGTTTATCGGCATATTAAGGATTTTCGTCTTCCGTCGTATTTTGAATGAATAACTTGTAAGTACGTGAAAATAATGATTAATATCAACGGTAGACATTTCGAATTTTTAAATAATTTTAAACACGATATTTCAAAAATAAATAAAAAATTGTACCTACCTAATGATTTTTTCAAAAGTAAAATTTCAGATCAATTTCACCGCACCGTAATTCAAAAATTAAACCATACATATATATATATATATATATTAGTTATTATTTATATATATATATATATATATATATATATATTAACACCATAGTGCAACTAAGAGGGGCTTTGGAGGCTTATAGCCCCCCTAGAATTATTCATAGCTCCGCAAAAATGAAAAAAAAATTGTCTTATGATTGATTTTTTTTACTTATTTACGTTTTTTTATATAATATTATGGGTAAAGCCCCACCCCCCAAGATTATTTTAAAGCTAATTGCGCTACTGATTAACATAAAGATACAACAATATATTGTTATGATGTTATTTCATGGCCAGTAGTCACTATTCTGATCGAACGAAATCAATGTCTATTGCGTTGTTTAATGTATATACTATATGGTTCGGGTCCCTCGACACGAAAAAAAAATGAAAATATATATATAAAAAAATCTACCGTAGAAGGGTCGCGCCGTCAAAGTGGTGTCTAGTGGTCAATATATATATTATACACTATATATATATATATATAGCTATATATGCGGTGTACGAGTAAAAGAAACGTACAAAAAAAAAGAAAAAAAAGCCAAAACAAACGTGCAAAAATAAAAAAATAAAATAAAGCTAAGAGAGAGAGAGAGAGAGAGCGAAAATACCATCAACACACCGCGGAAAGACAATTGGCGCGAACGGTGGCGATCGTGTACGGGGACGTCCCATCGCAATTGCATCTCCGGCTATAAACGTGCATCGTCCGGAATTGGTTGAATAACCGAATCACTAAACGATTTGTGTATGTGACGCATAGGAAGCCCCAAACGGTCCCCAGACGGTCCTATTCACTCGGTCAAAGGTCCATTACTCGCGCCCGGACTTCCGCGACCGATTCTATATATATATATACCCGTCGTGTATGTATAAATGTGTGTATTATATATATATATATGTGCGTAAAAGTGCATGTGTATATGTGTATATATGTATATATGTGTCCGAGGGCGTTGCCGGACACAAACCCCAAAAGACTTCGGTTATTTGCCAGCAGCAGCGTGCCCGACAACCCGATAGTCATTTAGAGATTCCGTGTCGGGAAAATGGTTGTTTTGGTATTTTTTTTTTTTTCTCTTTTCCAGAGTGCCTTTGTATATGTTTAAATAGTGTATATATATATATAATATCTTCTTCTTTTAACGATTTGAAATACACCAGTGTGTGTGCGTGTATGCGTGTATGTGTGTATAATGTTTGTAAATATTATATATCCTATAGGTACCTATATAGGTCACGAGCCTTATTACGATTTCCGTGCGTTTGTACGGTATGGACACCGACAAACAGTGGCGACTCCGTGGTCTTTGAAAGTGGGAGGGCGATTAAAAACTATTCATTTTTGAAAAGCATATAGAGTACAATAAAAATGATGTACCAATTTAAAAGGTATTTATTAAACCGAAACATAAAATAGTAAATATATAAATACGTTTTACAAAAACCGAAAATTACAAAATAATAAAACTTACACATTTTATACTCAAAATTTTTAAGCGTCTATCTTTCACTTCACTAAACAGGTCTTCCAAGTTGTTTTATTTCAATTTTCTGTCAATATGATACTGAATTTTTATCTACTATATTATAATAATGTAACGTACACCAATAATAAAATAATCAATTAAATAAATAATAAAGAAATATAGAAATATTATAGAAATGTGCACGCGTCACGAACACGAACACAGTATAAATACACTATTGTATACACACATTATTCCGTATTGTACCGTAGTCCACATGCATGTCGGGCGACGATTCGTATCGCTCCGGCGGCTGCATTATTACCGAATTCCCATCTTGTGTTATTTGTGTTTTGATTGTATAGTTATGACGGGCGATCGTCAACGTCGTCCCAACACCGAGCGCTGTTAGATAGCTGTTAGATGAATAATAGGTACCTATTTCAACCGTGCTATTACCTAGATATATTTTCAAACTCTGATTACCTTATTGTGTTTTCATAACAATGGAAAACAATTTTTACTTTCAATAATAATATTTTGAAAATGCATTACAATGTAAATATAAATAATTGTTAATATTTAAATCAATAATCTAACTTGTTAATAAGTATAATTTGCTACAATTTTAGAGGGGGGGGCGATCGCCCCGTCGCCCTTACACACGAGCCGTCACTGCCAACAAACATATCTAGAAGGAGGACAAAAATCATTTTTAGTTTATATCTACATCGTGCAATGTGATGTTAGGTTAAAAATAATATGAGATACGAAGAATTGGAGAGGATCTTCCCGAAAAACCGTGGGTATATATTATAATAAATAAATTAACAGTTTTACATTCTCTTATTTCCCAAACTCTAACATGCTCAGCAAACCTTCACATATTGAAGAAGATGGTTCTTGGCGGCTACGACAAGCATAGTTACCTACCGATTTATTGGACGAGTTTGGTAATTATATTGCACCGGAGACCAGACGTCACCATCGAGAAAAATCTCGTTGGCTACCTCATTTGCTACCGGATCATCGAACTGGGGATCTCGTGCACCGAAATACGCATTTGTGCCACTCAACTCCCTTTAGGTATATCAATAATATCGTTTGCGGTTGTTCGCTAAATTGTGAAAACGTAAAAAAGGTTGGAAAACTTGTTCTTTCATAAAATCGTTTTCTTAAATGAACGATAGATCCTGCAGGGCCGTAGCTAAGAGGAAGCTACGTGTTCCTCCCCTGAAATCTTAAATTTATTTTATACGCTTATAAAAGTGATGTATATGGTTTAAGAATATATTAACATACCTATATTGGTATATTTAATATACTATATATTACGGTAACACTTGCATCGTGTTTTAAATTACTCCGTGAAGACTATATTGTCACGCTAGTCAACTACTGGGTAGCGATGTTTATTTTAAATAGATTATATACAAACAAAAAATTAGTAGTCATCCCCGAAAAATAATTCTAACTACGGCTCACGGCACTGCATAGATCATTGTTCAACAATATAATATTCTGATTATCGATTCAGTCTAAATAGCATGCGGTTCTTCGTTCTTACCTGTTTTAATGTGATTGTTCAGCGCACAACGAAAAATCATCGATTTCAAATAATATTTCATGTACACCTCCATAACCTTCGTTTGTATAATTTTTTACCCATTTGCCTACTCAATTCATTATGTCATAAAAATATAGATAATTAATCGACGTATTATGAAATTTCATAACAATACTATATTCTTTGTGTTCTGTTGTCCTTATGTCGATATACTGATTTTATTTTAAATCCAATAATACATATTTCAAATTTTTTACACAAAACAAAATCGTTAATGTACTCGATTGCATAGTTTTGTCCACAGTGAATATAAATTGTTAGGTATAGTGTATTGACTCTGAAATAATTTCTACCAGAGATGTTTTTTCAATATATATATATATATACATGTATTGTGTATGTATACGATTTCATTTTTATTTTAAGTATAAAATATTTTTCTTTTAGTCGATTTTAGATTTTTAATTGTGCAACATCCACTGTTTATACGGTAGATTTCCGGTAGTGCACGCAAGACACTGATATCCATTGTCAAAATACAAATATTAAATCAATATCGTTCTACATACATGGGTGAGATTTTCTAATGAATATTTCCCGAGTAAGTATAATAATTTTAGATTGTTTTTTTTAGCAAAAAAAAATTCATTTTATTTTTAAAAAATAATAATAGTTTGTCTACGTGTTATCAATATCTTTTCAACTTTAAATAATATGAACGATAAAATTTAAAAAAAAAACTGTTTTTTATGATCTATTAAATTATATTACATACCTACTAAAATGATAGTTGTAACGGTATAAGTACATATTCTAATAAATTTCGTTATTTTGCAATATATAATGGACAATGGTGGATTTAATTTTATCGACTACTGCGGTAGAAAATGAACACGATATTATAACATTATTCAATTTTATTTTAATATATAGCAAAAATTTATATTAAAATATATTATTATGGTCAATCTTGCATTTTGGATGAATGAGTATGACAATTTATGGCGTGCAACTAATTTTTCGAACACAATATATACCTACTCTTTTTATTAGTAAAAAAAAAACTACATTATGATAAGTTATGGAATCTTTCAAAACCCGGTAGAACTAGGAGAGGGGTCATCCTTGAAAAGTAAGATATCTAAGAGAAAAATGTCTCTCACTCCATAAATGTCAATTTCAGTGACCAAATGCAATAAAATAGAGGTGTCCGCTCCCCCGCGTTAAGCCTTAAAATATTCCAAAGGGATACGTGTACAGATATATAGACATACACCCCGATTGAGTCGGGAAGGGACGATACTGTGAAGTAAACGTGGTCACGTGAATACGTTTAATGAAAATTATTTTTAAAATTTAACCTTTACACAAAACAGTCGATTTTTAAATAGCCAAACACGTAATAATAATAATATAGCGGATCCAAAATAATATTAAACTTTTCGTCGAGCAAAATTTACGGTTAAAAATTTTTTTTTAACTTTTTACTATTCTAATGTAAAAATTGTATTTATCAATAAATATATTTTGGATGTTACTTTGTTTTTCCTAAAATACAAATTGCACTTAACCGTGGGTTAGAAAATATCGAATATTTTTGTACGTTATATTTTTACCCCTATTTTGATTTTTACCTAGCAATTCGGACGCAATCAAATATTATGTATACCAATATACTGTGAAAATGAAAATAAAACTGATGGTTTTACGTATGAATAAACTCCTCACTCATATATAGAGGAGTGGAAAATTATAATGTACCAATGCGTTGACAGGAGTTAAGTACGTGTATTATAAATGTGTCAAAAAAGAAAAATGGCATAAAACAATAACATTAGATAACATAATATTTTTTAAATTAAAAATGTTTTTATAACAAAATGATTTTAAAATTTAAATTATTATAATATTAAAAAAATTTATATCTATAAGAATAATAATATATTTGTGTAACTTTTATTTTATTAATAGTTTCTTTTTAGACTATTTTTCAGATGTTTCAAATGAATATACTTAAATTTTATTTAGAGGTCTATTTTATGAATCAAAAACAATATTTACAAGCCAATATTTCGAAAATACCATCTATATGAACTATCTTTATTTGTGTAAATAATTCTTGTTCTAACAGATTTAATATATCTACCAAACTAAAAAATACAATTCTAGATACATATTATAATTACCCACAATATTTTGGTTATTATTATTATAAGATATTTAAAAAAAAATTATTTTTTAATCATAAAATTTAAAATTCAAAACTATAATGTTTAGTTCAATATAATATTAATTTCTATAGGCAATAAACATAGGTAAAAATAATTATTATTATTTAATTATATTAATATCATTTAATATATTTTAATGAAAAATGTCATTTCAGTTACACTTATTGATATATATTTATATTAAAGTTGGAAAATATATAATAATAAATTCAGACATACGCAATATATCATTATATTTCATAGATACCAATATAGTACAATGCGCATAATGATAAAACTTCTCAAATTTAAAAATGTACTATATATTAATAATATTTAACAAATTAACTCCAAATTATTACGTGCCGATGTTTTTAAAGCCTTAAAATGTGTACCGATACCCCATATTATACCCGTGTATAAAATATATATTAGGTATACTAATCACATAAATAAATTAAAATATTATAGATAATATTTACGAGGGAGTATAAGTTAAGACGATATATATATATAGCTATTATTAACTTTCGGGCAATAATCAATATTAAATACCGGCAAGTTAAACTAGGTATATGAATTGCCATTTGAAAACCAAAATGGGATTTGATTTATCCGAAATCGATATTATGGGAGCAAAATTCGACAAGCATGTATAAGATAATTTATATCATTTTTATTGTGTACTGTTTAAATCTAGATTTAAAATAAAAATGTGTATTGTGTTTGTATAATATATACTTAAAATGGCTATTTAATATAGCCAGTCAAGTATGCTCGAGTAATAGCTACAGTCCATATACGTGTGAAATATAATATTATATATAATTTCAGGCGAGTTTTACGGAAGAATAAGAGTAAAAAAACAACAAGAAACAAACCGCGGTGTTCATAAAAATTGGACTACCTATTAAAAATAAAAACAGATGAAGTTATTTCTATCTCTATTACCGTCTTAATTCGTCACACACGCTGTACACGTACCCGAAATGTGAACGTGTGGTATATATATACGAAAATACACAAACGGGAGGGGAAATAAACTACGTTTGCCAATATATCCTGTATATATATATATAATAAAATAATTTGATTTCGTAATTTTAGTTAGAGGTGTCCGGGAAATTCTCTAAAACACTTGCACACAGTACTCCCGTAGCCTCTCAAGTATATATAATATCGAATTCAACGAGTGTAACAGAGTTCGTTTCATGCCAGACATACTGCCGACGTATATACCACCTACGTATGATATAACGACACGAGCAGTGGTGGGTTGCCGGATGAGGCTCGCTTAGTACATTTTTACGATATTGTAATAAATAGAATCCGTTTTAAAAATGCCTTTTGTAGAAATCGTCTGGTAATACCTATTATTCCTATTCGGCCCGTACGCGACATAGCGACCGTTAACGAGCATAATGTGTTATGGTACGACACACGGCCAAGTAGCCGACGTAAGCAAATCGAGTATCTCCGAGAAAGCCCGAGAGGCGCAAAAAAAAAATTTTTGATCTTCAGTTGCTCCATAGAAATGTTAATGTCGACTTGTTGGAAATATTCAACAACACTATCGGTCAGATGAGAAATGTCCATAATAAATGTATTCCGTGTGATTTCCAATACTAATTCCACAAAACACCAAGATTCAGATATTTGTTCCACTAATTTATTCTATTATCACAAGTCTATCAATACATTAAACTTATCACTATCATTCGATATTCTACTATTAAAGTTTAAAAGGCAGGTAAAACATGAAAATGAAACGTACTTAATATCGTTTTTCGACAGTAATATTTTCATAACGAATTTCGCAGTATTAGTTTAAATTAAGTGCAATTTTTTCGTGTTCAAGACAATAAAACGTAGTTAAATCATTGTCTATGATAAACAAGCTTCCAAATTTCATCCCTCCTCCACCGTGTACGTTAATGTATTTATATATTATATATATATATTTTTTTTTTTTTTAATATACGCTATATAATTAAAAGGAACATTTTTGAATAACTATTTAATTTTGTTTCATCCCAATTAAATTAAATTTGAATACCTGATATTTAAATATTCTTGATTATATTTAATAAAAATATGAAAAATGTATTGTCATCTGTTTGAAATGAATTTTAAAAAATTCGTTTAGATACGGACGGCGAAAGTTAGTTACAGGATAGTGTATTATTATTATTTTAAAATTTAAAACAAATATAAATTGTAATTGCATTCGATAAAAGATTCTGAGCAATGTTCAGTAAGTATATATCTGGTAATATTAAATTACGTACTTATAGGTACTCAAAGAAAATGTCAAGTTCTTATACTCATGATTTTCGAAATTACTAGGAAGTATCAATTTTACTTAGTTATCAATATATTATTATGGATATAATTTTTTTAAAAAAGTGAAATACATACATTGCCAAATTTAAAAATTTTACACCCATTATTTTCGAAATAACGAGGAAATTACCCGTTTTTGCAAGAGTAATTTTTCTATAACCGTTTACTGAAAAAGTAAAATAACTAAAAGATAACATATTTAAAGTAAAAGATAGATCAAATTTTCTACCAAAAAATCTATACTCATGTAGGGATTTGATCAAGTCTACTGCAGAACAAAGAATTTTTCCCAGAAATATATATATAAATATAAATCATTGTAACACCAATTAACTCCCACACTACGTTCAATAGATATCTACAATTATTTGTAAAAATAAACAGCAAAATATATTATATCTTGTACGTATAAATTATTATAAAATACTTAAGAATTAAGATTATATACTGACTGATAATAATGAATAATGATTAATTATCATAAATCATAATTCTGAATTCATAATATACCTACTGCAGCTTATTATAAAAATAATACGATTAAAAGAGCAGTGGCGCGTCCAGCTCAAAATATTTAGGTAGGCCCGTTGTGATCTGTATACAGATCTGTACTACAGCAGGAAGATTTGTCATAGGATACGGGGAGTGAATTTTGTATATTGGTCCATGTACTTTCTGTAATGGTCTATATTTTTACTATAAACAGGGCATAAAACTGTTTTCAAAAAATTTCCCAGAACCGGTAACTGGTATTGAATACATTTTTTAAAATTATATATACATTGATAAATGGTTTTTTGAAAAATTTAAAAATAAGGGGTTACCAATAACCGGTTATATACTGCTTTCTATGTTTAAACTTCCTAAACATTTTTAATAGTTAATTACAATTTCTTAAATCGGCTTTTATACTTTTCGGTCTATGCTATTTTTGGTCCCCGAATATTCGTTATATTAATGAAATAATTTTTATTTTATTGTTATTTTAATAATTAATAATGAATAGTTGCAAAACTATATATTAGATAGCTGGTAGGTACACAAAGTTAAAAACACATTAAAATACATGTTTGACAAAATAAAAATAACATTTTATAATGAATATACGCTACACATTACATAGAATAACAAAATATGACAATTTATGGGAAGTCAAAAAACATTGACGACTACTTTTTTTATTTTCATATTCCTAATAAATATTTGAAAATTTGTAAATTTCCAAAATTTAAAATCCCCTTCTTTTACAATTTTTCAGCAAAAATATAAAAATCCTATTTCCAACATTCTCTAATAAATAACCTCCAGAAACTTCATATATTTTCAGAATTTAAATCAGAATATTCCATGTAGCACTAATTTTGTCAAGCTTAAACGTCTAAAACAATGAGATAATACATCGAATTCAATCAATTATTACTTGATAATATTTCAATGCCAAACGACAACTCCTCAATCAGCCCAATAGTGATAGCTGCCGTCATAAATAAAATAAATTTATTATCTATGATTGACACCATCACCGTTGCATATTAGTAATATTATTCTGCCAGTCAGATTTGATAAGTAATATTCGATATATTTTACTAAATTATTTTTTATATGTGATAAAAAAAAAGATCAAATTAAAATTGGGTAGGCCCGAGCATAGTCGGCCTACTCTGTAAACACGACACTGTAATACAGTAATTAATGACGAATTTTATACTTTAATCATGCACAAAAATATAATTTTTAATAAATATTAACTAATAAGTGAAAAAATAGTGTAAAGATTTATAAGTATATCATATTACTAATTATCATTAACTATACATTAAGTTTATGTAAATATATACTTATACAATTATACAAACATTTGAACATCGAAATAAAATACATATATTCAAAATGCTCCGCTAACATGATTATTACAATTAGGAAGACTCCATTATCTCCCAAACTTATGTTTTAATATATCTAAATAATTATTAAAATGAAAATTCACATTAAATAAAAGTTAAAAATAATAAGAATATTCAATTCATTTGAACACAATGTATAATTGTAATTTATCTGAGATATTATTTAAAGGCCGTATTAAATTTAATGTAGCACAAAATATAAACTCTAGGACAATGATTTTTTTTTAAGTACTTGTAGACATTTATGAGTAAGTAAATATATTATATTCGAGAGCTATTATTTAAGTTTAAATTATATTTTTCTTTTCATATATGATTAAAACCTTGCAAAAATGGAACTTTACATCAAAACACTTCACTCGCATTGTCATCGTGCAGCTTTTTTTTTTTTTTATTGTTTAAATGAAAATGAATAAGAATGAGTTCTTGAAATTGAATATTAATATTATAACATTATGCATAATACATAATCTTGTTTTAAAAACTATTCATAACTTTTCAGATCTTCATTTATGTAAGAACATTGATTTTATCGATTGCAATAATGCAAATTTAAAATATATAGGATTACTGATATTCTTTATACCTATATATAAGAAGTATAGGTACGTCACTATTTTGAGTGTACAGTGGAGAAAGGGGAATAAAACTGTATTAAATTTTAAACCATTGTATCAAAAATATAAAGATTGTGGATTCTTCATATGAAATAATGTAATTCAAATTATCATTTGTGTGCAATAAATATCATAGTAGATAACTAAATAAAAAAAATAAAAATAAATGAATAAAAAATAAAAAAAAATAATTTGTAAAAATACTTTTACAAAATATGTTATTTTTAAACTAATATCGTGATTACACAACAATTTTATGTTAGTTGTTAATCAATCAATTTTTAGTTGTTGAAATTTATTTTTTCTTAAAATATCCTTAAAATTGCCTATGGATAACCCCTTAGAATCTGGATCATGACTATATTGATGGTGATTATATACCCGCCAGTACATATAAACTAAAAAGAGAAAACAAAGACATATTTTAAATTAATACAAATAAATTACTATGTAGTATTACTATTATATTATTATAACAATAGGTATATAATTTTAGAATAATAAAGAACAATTTTAAAAAAATTGAATATTTTATGTATTACAATAATATTTTAATATTAATATAGACGTTCGTTGATCTGTTAGTTTAAAATTACAATAATTTTAACTTTAAAAAATACTTATGTAGTACCTATTTTAATAAATAATAAATTGATATTTAATAGACAATTTATTATTTTTATTAAGAGGATATAACACCAGAAAAGGATCTATAATCATTTAATTATAAATACATTTTATAAAGGTATATGATAAAAATGACATAAGTATATATAAAATTATATATGAAATTTGTGTGGCTATATGAGAGAGGTAGTTTAATTTGAGTAGTCACGTAATAAAACATTATTTATGTAATACATTTAAGTAAACAGTGTAATCAGCTGTTCATAATCGTAACGATGAAGTTGACACTCGAATTAGAAAGAAACGGAATTATACTGTAAAAATACCAAAAATATGTACCTACCGTAGTTGGTTTGAAAGAGATATCCAATCGGTATGTAAATAATTGCATCATTTCCAAATATTACCTTCCTATATAAATAATATAATATAAAAATGGTGTAACTGAGTATGCAATTCTTAATAAATTTACAAAATTATTAAAAAATGTCAAGACTCTTTTCACAATAAAATAATATTGATTTAATCTATATTGATCGCAGTATTGCCACTTAATTTAAAAATAATATTATACTTTGTTACGTATATTATAATTAAACTATAGATAAACTGAATTATTTATTATCAAATATTATTATTATTGTTTCAAACCAGTGGTTGTGGTATACGACGTCATCTCTAAACTACTCTATGATTTAGAAACTAAACGGAGTATAAAGAATTTATATAAAGTATTTAAAGTATCAACTCTTTGGTTTATGGAAACAGGACTATTCAATCATTTATTAGTTTTACACAGAAAAAACAATTTTGACAAAATATTGTTGAAAACCATCCAGGGGAATATTGAATAAGTTTGATTTAAACGTGAAATTTCGTCTATTTAACAACAATAGATGAAAGCTAAGAAAATGTCGTCGTACATTACTCATTCGTGAATAATTGCAGTTACACTAAAATCGAATGTCCACGTAGTAAGTACCTTTACATTGTCTCAGGGGTTCAACGCCCACTATTAGGTAACTAAAGTAATGAGTCTCTCAGGGATCATACATGTAATGAACATCGCCAAAAATTATATTTCGAACGAGTTAGTAAGAAAATAACAAATTAAGTTGTCTTGATAACTATATATTACTGAAATTATAAATATAAAATGTTGAGATAATGTAGGTGGGTACCTACTTCCTAATAATAGTAGGAAAATGTATTATAGATGGTATTTTTAAATGATAAATTTTTGATTTTTTCTTAAACGTGAAGAAAAACAAAATTTTATTAAATTGGAAAATAATACTATTTTGAGCTCCGTTTAAAATAATTTTATCGAATGAAGTTATATATCATCACTTTTAAATTCAATACATCCACCACCAGCATCTCATTCGACAAGCGAATATTGTTACAACCGGCTATTTTTTATATTCATAGTATAATCAGTAGCCGGCCACGTACATAAAAAACATATACCAAATAGAATTAATTTGTTATTAGAAAGCTATTTCTTTACTCAAAAATTCCTTATCAACTCCATCTACCCAAAAAACATGTACCTATACGCATTCATAAAATATATAAATATATAAAAGTCGGTAACTATGACAAGTTTATTTGTTATTATAATAATGGTTCGTTAAGATCTGTAGTTTTATGTTACTTTTTTTTTCTAATGAAAACTTAATAGGAAAATTTGAAAATAGCCTCTACATAAAGTATCAACTAGACTAAATTTTTCACGAGAAACCTCCATACCCGAAAACTCTTACGTCTTATACACATAGGCACTTTATGAATAGATATTATTACCAACTCGATAAAAATATAAAATATACTATAAAAATTATTGAAATAATCGAAAATTGAAAAGTGTAAAATCTTTTTGAATACTCTAAAATCTGAATACATTTATATATACTCGAATATAGTTATAAGTACATATAGTTATAGTAAGTTAAGTAGATATACATATTGTTATAAGTATTTACATGTTAATCAAGTTATATTAATATAAGAAATTATAATAATTGGTTTTTTTTTTTTTGCAAAGTTATTAATAAACTAATCAACTATTTTCGTATTGTGTTATTATATGGATTTTATTTAAAAATTTTTAAAAAAAAACGGAGTAATAAAGTTTATAATAATCCCCGATTTTATTTAAATATCCATACTATGTGTTTATTGTTATTTTGTTTAATGAAAAATAAGCACGGTACCTCTATTATTTTTGTAACTCCGAAAGTTTGTTTGTTTGTTTTCACTAAATTTAAATCTGAACGGTTCATTCAATCGACATTAAATTCTTCATACAGATTCTCATTAACATTTATGGGGCAGGTTTAAGGAATATTTGGAAAAAAAACCCATTGTCGTGGAAGGAAGTAATTGATAAAAAAAGCTTTTTTACACAGGGAAATTAGAAAAAAAAGTTTCTTGTTATTTTTCTGATTACCATGAAATAGATAATTATAATAATAATAATAATAAATGAATACTATACGAGTATATTATATAAATAGATTACCTACTAGATCACTTATGACCTGGAAAGAGTAATAATTTTAAAAATATATTTATATTTCTCGGGTTTTGTGAGTAGTTTTGAACAGATAATTTAATTATAATTATTTATAGTAATAATATAATAACAATACTATTTGGTCATAACATTAAATTTTATTGAAGGGTGGAAAATAAGTACATAAATTAAAATAACAGATGGAGTCGGGTATTCTATCTAGTATATTATAGGCATAGAATATAACAGAATTAAAATAACACATATTTTGTTAGTGCCAATTGCCAAATAACCAAAACAGTTCATTTTTTTTATCGGTGGTAAACGAAACAGTTACTCCACAAATTTATCAAAACATTCGAAAACCGATTCTGAGCAAAGTTTGATGTACAATTATTTGAAAAACATCGTGAGCCAATAAGTATTCACGGTTAATTTTTATGTGTAATAATCTAAACGGTTTTTGGTTGAATCACGATTCAATATTGTACAAAGAACTTGAGTGGTAAATTTTTTAATAATAATTATAAGTTATAAGGTACGTACTCATTTCGTTCAATTTAAAAGTAACTTCTTTACGAGTTCTTTTATGAATTTGGTTGCCTGTGATATATTTACAATCGCATATTAGTATTTTGTATTATGAAATTATAACGAATCCGAACTAGAAACACGTTTTTTTTTTTAATGTCTCGAGTTCAGTGGAAATTATAATACCTATACTTACAATTAACAGTATTTTTTTTCTTTTTTTATGAAAAAAGTAGGTAAAATTAAATTAAAACTTATTATAAAAAGCATAGATTTTTATTTCACGAATACGTATTTTATAATAGGAATCTATATCACATAAAGTGATATATAGATACCTAGGGCACTGAAAATGTATTATTTTCTGCTCCGTAATAATCTCGTATTTTACGTGATTATGACATTTGTGTCATACATAACGTTATTTACGTTTATATGACCGGTCGATATCATATAATATGGACAAATTTCATAAAATATAATATAATAGTTATAGCTATAGGTAGTCATACGTCCGTAGTTCGTACTTATTCCGCTCTGTTTATAGGAAGTGTTTGAATTTGATTATCCAACTTTAAAACATTTTTAAAAACGAATATTAATATATTTTTATTTTTCATATTCTCCGGATAGCCGTAATTCTCCACGCCCGAACGGTCATTTTAATATTTGGAATTTTTTCCATGAAATTGAACATATTATAAGTCTACACTTTTGTCTCGGCGGAGTATGTAGGTAACATTATTACCTAACCTATACTGCTGACGACTGTAATACGCAACCGTTGTACACGATATTATATGTTTTCAATAACCACGTTTTGTGTCGAAAATTTGATTAAATTCCCTTCACAATTTACGCGACGACGGCACGGTGGTGGTGACGATATAGGTACGGTCTTATTTAATACAAAATTTAAATTTTAAAAATAAATTCATGTTTAGAGAAATACGCTCGTGGATTGGTCTATACATAGTTGTGGTTTCCAATACTTTCGCAGTGACAATTATTATTTTACGTTAAAAAATCCACAGAGGGGAGTGGGCGATAACATTTATTGCTAACTTGCATATTTTCTGTGAAGAGATATTCCTATACAAATGTTAGCTGACCCTACGCTATGAAAGGTGTAAAGTTAACTAGCGTAACATTTTTACGCGGGATTATTCTATACTTAGAACTTTAAGTAACGTCCCTATAGATGGGGATACACATAAAAAATCGTGACAATTTCATTTGTTATTTTCCCATTTATTATATATAATAATTTGGGTGATGGACGTACTAGGTAAGTGTAACTATTTGATTTGTAGCCCTACCCCACCCCTCCCCTCAGAATTTGTATATAAATGGGTCATTTCAATGTAAATCATATATACACGATATCGCGGCAATGTCAAAATCTTCGTTTCGTCCCATGCGTTTATCGAACATATTTTACGCGGAAACATGAAAATATGCTTTGCAACCGCGGTTAAAACTGCACGCATACGTTAGGTAGGTATACCTAAATATACCGAATGTCATCGTGTTAATACAAATGTACGCAGACCTCGAGATGGGCACAAACGGATAATTTATACAATCAATATTGTTGTCCTACGGTTTAGTTAAACAATCGAATTATTCCAATTGTCGATATTTTATCAATATCACAACCGAATAGTACATTAAACAATCGAATTTTTGATATTTTAACAAATCGTTGGAATTGTCGATATTTTAAAAATCATTCGAACCGTCGGTATTTTAATAAAACAATTGTTTGAGCCATACTAATTCACTACACGATTATCATTGTGGTATACAGTTATCGAAACATTTAATTACGTAACGCGATGAAATTATTAATTATGCGTATAATAATAATATTCGGGCGATAATTTTGAACCAGTGCGTGCGTACGAGTCGTATGGTAGCCGTCTTTTTTGTATGTACGCGCGTAATCGGCGCGCTTGGGTCCGACTGTGCATTATACACAGTGATAACGGATTTTTTTTCTTTAAGGATTTTCCTTTCATTTTTTTTTATTTGTTGTGTCCAGGCAAAGACATATTATAGTATATCGTGTGCATAGGACATTACTTAAACTAATGTAAAGTACCTACACATATTCTGTGGTAGGTATATCGTTTCCGACGTGATATCGCGTCACTGTGAAACGACTGCTGCCATATTAGCGGGCCATAGTTTATACTAAAACACGACTGTCGACCATTTTTTCATCCCCGTGTATTGCTTGTGCTCGACCACAATATCAAAAGCATGCGATTGTCGATTACAATTCAACTGGAGAGTACAATTGTGACGAACCATTTCATTGGACACACATTTTTATATTGTATTAAAAATAATATTGTTAGTTTTAAGCACTTAATGGAAAAATAAGCATGGTTTTTTAAGGGTAGGCTGGCCTAGGAAATACTGTTCAGATAATATTAAGTACCTATAATACAACATTAGTGTGTCATCGATATTTTCGAATAATACTATATTTTCCAATACCTATCCACCAATAACTAAAAATATAACAATTAAGGAAAATATATGTAGGTGCGGGCTATATTTTCAAGGCAAAGTGGATTTTGACTGGTCGCCGAAACAACATTGGAATTGTTGATATTTTAATAATATATTTTACCGAATAAAACACGGTTTTGCGAGAAAAATGTTTTCTCTCGGGCTGCAGTCGTAATTAAAAACCCCGACGTTTACACAATCTAGTAGACAATAATATTCTACTGTCGCGTCATATTTAAAAAAAATACAAAATCGTAAAAAAGTCATTACTTTTTTAAAACCATTTTATTGGAGATTTTCATAGATAACGTCTGTTCTAATAAGCCGTCAAAAAAATACATCGATAAAAAGTGCAGGTACCTATTATTATACGAAAAATTGTCCATATTATTTGACTGTGTTTTCGTATGATTCGATTGTTCCTAAGCCGATATAGTGAGTTATTATGGACCGGTCGTGTCCATCTGTACGTATACGCGGTGCGTTTCAAACAATGCCCGTTTGTGACCGATCGAGATCGTTGACGTGCCGACTGTCCTGAACGAGTTTCGTTCGACGACTAGTTCGATAATAATTTCGAACCGTAAAACCGTACGACCGGTGGACTTTTTTTTTGTAAACGCGCCAACGGAATATACGTAGGTATAAACACGTGTGCGCGTTGAGTCAACGGCGAAAGGGTTGTCGGCGCGACACGACGTCGCGACGGCGAAGGGTCGGCCGGAAAGAGAGAGAGAGAGAGAGCCCAGGGAGGGAACGTGTTAATTTTATCGGTCGTCCGGTGTAAAATTAAATGGCCTAAGAATCCTCCAACACTGACCACTTCCCTCGGACCACACTGTACACACATTATACGTATATAATATCGTATTATATGAACCCGTTTTGCGACCGTTTACCGGCGTGTGACACGAACTGATAAACAAAATGAAAAGGGCCAATTTCATCGGGGACATATATACGTGTGTGCTCCGGATATATTATGTACATGTGTATATAATGTATAAACTGTATATATATATATATATACTGTATATGGAAAAAGGGTCTATATACAGCAGCCGGCACTGGCACAGGTCCCACAAACACACGAGTACGAGTATGTACACCGTGTCCATCCGAGCAAACGGCCAGTGTTTTCAAGAATACACACACGGACGGACTTCGGTAGCCCTTTAACCCTTTCGTCGGTTTAGCTTACAAATTATAATAATAATAATAATAATAATAATAATAATAGTAATATTCTCCCCGGAGAGATACAGCGTATATATATATGCGCGCGTATGGAAAGAGAGAGAAAATGTTTACCCCGACGACTCGTTAAAACAACAAAACGAACCCTTTAATGGATTAGTTCATTAGTCGGAAGTCATTGTTGTGTACGTTGAACTGATAAACTTTCGCCCGGGCCCCGCGCCTATATCTACGTATTATCATCATCATCATCATCATTATTATACGGCTGTCGGTACAGCCGTTCGCTGGCGACGCGCTATACGCGACGACGCTCCTCTCTCGCCGATCGCAATTTTATGTGTAATATTAATAATAATAATATGTAACCGCGCCGGTATACGTGTGTTTAACAAAACGTTATATTAATAATATTATCCGACCGGCTTCGCGTTTTATTTTTACACGAATCGGGCCTATACGTTATTATTTACGTGCACAGCGCTCTGTTTGATTAGTTATTTAAATACGAGCGCCCGGAAGATCGTACTCGTTAATTGGAAACAACCGCCGCCGTTTCGCGATACGTCGTACTTCTTCCCGCGCATCGCTATCGGCCGCCGTCATCGGATCGTTAGGCACACGAATACCTATCGTTATTAAGCGGGCTACACGCCGTCTGATTTGGTCGGCCCGACCGTCGCCCTGACCAAATCCGGTGTTACCCACACACGGTCTGACTATTAAGCCCAATCTCGTCGGGTGATTTTCTTATCTATGTCACAATAGTTCTTATCGTCTGTAGTAGCTCGGTATCAATAAATCGATTATTATATCGTTTTTGTAATAATTATTATAATATTTTTTTTAATAATTTTTACACATCTATATTTTATTTATAGTATATAGGTATTAGGTAGTTCGTCATCATACCCCAGCTATTATCTAAAAAACTTCGCGTTCTATTATTATATATATATTATTACTAATTACTAGTTATTTACGTATATATCATAGAACAGTGCACAGATTTACATTTTTTAACTAACATGTGATAGTGTATCAACAGTTCATGCTGTGCGTGATAACATAAACGTTTCAAAACTGACTGATAAATGATAAATAAAAATATTGAAAATATGAAATAACGGCTAAATCAGGCCTACACGTTTCAATTCGGTCAGGCAGTGAAGAGATCAGGTGGCGCGGCCACCCGACAACACCCAACCGGATTTCAATCAGATGATCCATCTACAAACAACCTGATATTTCACCTGACCTGACCGTCGGGCCGACCAAATCAGACCGTGTGTAGCCCGCTTTATGTTCTGCCAAGCCCCGACAACAGGTTAACGATAATTTTTATCCGCGGCGGATCGTATGTAGGGGCTGACGGGGCGATCGCTCCCAATCCCCTCTAAAATTTTACTTAACAAATTACTTATTAACAAGTTTGATATTGATTTAAATATTAACAATTATTTATACTTACGTTGTACTTAACGCATTTTCAAAATATTATCGAAAGTAAAAATTGTTTTCCATCGTTATGAAAACACTACGAGGTAATCGAGGTTTAAATGTAGGTAATAGCACGGCTGAAATACCTATACGAATACACGATCAAAACACAAAAATATTGGAGGGGAATTCGGTAATAATACGGCCGCCGGAGCGATACAAATAATCGCCCGACACGGCACATGGCACATTTCGGAACAATACCGAATGGGCTGACGTGTATTTACTGCGTGTTCGTGACACGTGCACATTTCTATATTTCTTTATTATTTTATTATATTATTATAATATAGTAGATAAAATTCAGTATCATATCAACAGACAATTAAAGTAAAACAACTTGGAAGACTTGTTTGATGTAATGAAAGATATAGGCTTAAATTTTAAATATAAAACGTAGGTATACCTATAAGAATTGATTTTATTATTTTGAGATTTCCGTTTTTTGTACAACGTATTTATATTTTTGTTTTTCTATATGGTATTAATTTTGGTTTAATAAATACGTTTTAAATTGGTACATGATTATTATTGTATTCTATGCTTTTCAAAAATTAATAATTTGTAATCGCCCTCCCGCTTTCAAAGCCCACCAGCCGCCACTGATTTTACATTATACACCGACCGCGGGGAATACAACACATAAATGCTCGAGCTCGACTACGATACGAATTAATGGGCGAGTTAAAATGGAAACAATAATTGTTGTGTAAAAGTTAATTATTAGCGTAAATTAATCACGTTAAATTCGACTCCATGGTCGAGTGGTCAAAACGCGTATTTCGGCGCACGAGGTCCCCGGTTCAACTCCCAGGTAACGAATGGAGGTAGCCAACGAGATTTTTCTCGCCGGTGGCCATAATTACTAAAACTCGTCCAATAATTTGTTAGCTATGCTTGTCGTACCTATCAAGAATCATATTCAACTCCCCTATTGTGTGAAGGTATAAACCTGAGCATCGTAGGCGGATATTTAATCACATCTGTAATGGGAGGGGACTTGACATCTTTATCTTATCCATAACCTTAAACTAGTAACGGAGGTATTTAGACCTTTCGGGGGGGGGGGGGAGATTGACAATTTTCCAGGGGTACTTAAGTCTACTATATACCTAAGTATGCTGAGCCTGTTAGAGTTTGGGAAATAAAAGGATGTAAAACTGTAAATTTATTTTTTAAATTCACACAAAAGTCTTTAGTATAGGTATATCGTATATGTATACAATATACATATATTATATATGTGTACATTTTTATATTTCATATAGATTTTTAGATTCTGAACAGAGCAAATTATGTATTAATTTGTATGTTTGTGTATAATATACATTTATTCGAGTAGGAGTCAATTAGGATTGTAGGAGTTTTGGATTAAAGAGGATTTTCGATTTAAAATTCATTCTAACTGATACTTTAATGAAATAGTTTTTAAATTTTCCCAATGGGCTTTTTTTAATGCAAAGGAAAACTACCTTTTATAACAGAAAATGGAAAATGACTAATAAAGTTGTCATGGTTATTTATTTATTTATTTTTTTTAGAAATATTAAACAATATTACAAGAAAGGTTCACTCAGAATCGTTTTTAATAGTTTTAAATTCAATAAATAATAATATATCCGTCACTACTAATACGAGCTTTCATGGTTTTTTTTTTTTTATATTATTTTAAAGAATAATATTTATTTTCTATAAAAATTAACTTAATGTTAATATTTTTCCATTTTAATTTCAAACTTAACGGATTAAAATTGTTGTTTGTTTATTAACTTTCAACTGAAAGCTTTTGGGTGAATTTAATAGGTATAACTTATTAGTATTAATGCTTTCATTAACTTGTACAAATTTACAATTGTGTACGTTTTTATTCACGATCTAACAACGTTGATACACTTTTAATACTTTACGTACTGTACCCACATATTTTATTTTAAAAATTACTTTATCCCACGATACAATACATAAAACTGTCGTTACTGTTTTTAATCTTCAGATTGTTAATAATTTACTGCTAAAAATAAAAACCAACATTTGTTAAATAACTCTGTAGGTCAACTAGGTATTTAACAAAAATAATGAACAAATACAAAAATTGTTGTACATTTTCTAAAGTAGAGGACAAAATACTGATTGCTACCTTTATAAGACTACATTTAATATAGATAGTAAAGTTGAATTTTTACATAAAAACCTAGCATATAAAATCGTATTTAAACATTTAATCTTTTTTTTTATTTTAACAGTTTATATACAAAACGTACTCAATCAACTTTTATTTTCACTATAACGTGCTTTTTCGTGTAAATCGCACATTCTCGGACAATACCCATCATCAGCTATTACGTAGATAATATTGGATCGATAAAAATTAGTTTGCTCTAAGGTGTATAATAGTAATTCTTACACATGGTACCAGAGTACTCCATCAAAATGTCGACTTATCTGACTTTTTTATCTATTCATCTTCTATATTTATATATATATATATATATATATAAAAAATAAGTAAACAATTAAAAAGCGAATAATAAATTAAAAAAATATATTAATATCTATATTTTGTAAACCTATTTATTAATTTAAACTAATAAAAATTTTTTTTTTTACAAAAACATCAAAAATGTTCAATAAAATAATTAATTTTATCAATTTTATAATTTTAAAACGTTATAGGTATTTTATTTGTTTTTTTTTTTTTTTTTTGTACTTTGGACTTTGAAGACTTTGTAATGACATAACCAATGAATATAATTAATTAATAATTTTAATAAAAATCTATGCAACGAAAAACTATTGAGGTAACATCATCAAAATTTAACGAGTCTATAAGTGTCACACGAATTACACGTATTACGCGAAATTTACACGTCCTATTTAGATACATCGATCCTGTGTAAACGGTACACACGGATTTACCTAGAAATCCCATATTAACTAGAGCATACCCCAATACCAAATAACAGTAATGATAAAATCTGTTCAGCCTTGAAGGGGACGGAAATGATCCTGCAGGCAATATCCTTGCGCGTGTTAAACATAACGCGGTATTGAACGAGACTAATTTTGTGTATCACATTATGGTTTATAGAACATTATAGACGCTTATCAGTTTATTTTGATTAATTGTACATGAAGGTTTATAGGTATTGCCTATTTATCGATTCAATATTTAAAATTAAAATATATATTAGTAAGATTACCAGAGTTTAAGTTTAAATCAATTATCTCTGTATAACCTTTTTCGTAGTTTATGAGAGCCAAAAATATATGTAAGTATATATATATATTTTTTTTTTTTTTTGTATAAAAATAGATATGTGTTTCAAATAATATGTACAACACGTCATGTATATATAGGCACCATAGGTAGTATATTATTATAATATTTTGTAATTCAAAGACCCGTCACAGAATTATTAATACCTAGGTAGGTATATTGTTATTGAAATATAATATTTTCTTGATAGGTATGTGTGGTATAGTAATCATGTACAAAATGAGTAATTTTTTACCTATATGAGCGTACTTACCATTTGTAGTTTGAAAAATAATCTGTTGTTTATAGTTAAATTTGTACGTTCTAATCGTCGATGATAAACCACGAATTGCATGCGATTCATTCATAGGTACTTCTCATGAATGATAAGTACGTAATTCTCGGGGTCTGTTAAAAACACATCAATGAAATCGCTGTTTAATATATAAGTAAAGGGATATTTAGGACCCTTCGTAATATACGCGGTTTAATCATTTAAAAGGATGATGTTTGTAGTGGGGTTACACACACACACACACACACACACACACACACATATATATATGAAAATAATTTGCAATGTAGTATACATTACTGGTCGAGGTTTATTCATTTACAATGTTTAACCGGTAATTTGCTTTTGAAATAATTATTGCGGGATAGTACGTGTTTTTAATACCATTGTTTGTGCTCAACTATATGTTATACATACACTATATATATTATAATACGAGTATACTATACAGTTCAATTATACGCGTTTATAAATTAAATTAACAGCATACCCAATAATAAAGTACCTAATAATAAAGTATTGTATATTGGCGCAAAATGAAAATCAACTGTCAAAAAAATATTTACTTAAAAATAAATTACTCAATAGTCAATAATTACTTAAATAATTAGTTAACCGAGCACGTAAATATAGAAGGGTAGCATTTTTTTCATAGCATTACGAAGCTTTACGATTATTATCAATTTACAATATTATATATATATATATATATATATATATATCGTTCAACACTTTTCCAAACAAAAAAGAGATACATTAATAATTTTACAATATTGAAGTTTTTTTTTTTTTTTTTTTTATTGTGTAAAACGATGATCAATATGAACTAAGAAGTACTAAGAGTGATAAAACACCATATTATATATAGATATAAATTATATTTACTGAATAAAATAAAATTATTTTAGTTCGTGAATTTTGTATGACGTTATTTTGTATATCATCTTAATGAAATATTTAACACCGTAAAAAGTGTTCATCTGTGTGGGGATGCAGTGATATCGATTATAATTCTATCATTAACCACATTCTATATATATATATATCAAAGTCGAAAGGAATGATAATAATTCAATTTCTCGAGTATTTTTTTAAATATTTTCCCCAATGGAATATCGACAGCAATCGTAATAATATAAGTAATATAATAATTGGGAATACAGAATAATTGAACATACTCGTATGCCCAAAATCGTTAAAAAATATAATTTATATTTTCCTACCAGAAAAATCTCTATCGTCAAATATCTGTGCCAGTTTTGATTTATAAACGGCATAATGTTTTTAAAAACATTAAACAAGCGGGTTTCGAACAGGTTTCTATTCCAAGGTTTTCAAAACATTCCATTAGCATCATTCCATTATCAAATTAAATTGACTGATAAAACGTAGCACGTTATGGTTTTACAAAAATCAAATAAATACATATTATAAATGCATTTAACGATTCTATATGAAGTCAATTTTTTTTTTTTTTTTTTTGTATTAATCGCGTTTAAAACGCGTTTGACGTCAAAACTGAAGTACACTGAGTATACGTGTGATTTTGAAATAAGGAAATAAGAACAGAATAAAAAACTAATAATAAATATGCTACACCACACGGTATAGAGGGGTGGAATGGGTCGACGGTACTTTGTAAAGTACATAAAGCGTTTACAACGATGGTTAGGGGACTTATATAGGGTGGGTTTATTGTCGGGTATGTATATATATATATACATATACCTCCTCCTATCTTATCTTCCGGACCGTCTCATTTTTATAGCTTTCCAATCCACGTTCCCTTCCTTATACGCCGTTTCCCCTCATCTCTTTGGCTACTGTGTACTGTACTATTTTTTCTCTTTTTTTTTTCTTTTTTTTTTTTTAAGAATCGACCTTATACCGATCACATACACACACATAATTCTACGTCTCCATTATATTATTACGTTAATGCTCTTTATTACCGCGATAATTTATCGGCCGAAAGAAACACTTATTTTTTTTTTCACGAAAATCTCGAGAAAAAAATTTCTCCGCTTCACTACATTCTCGTACAAATTCTAACCTCCGGAATAGATAATGTATTTTTTGACATTTTCAAATATTATTGTTACAGATTATAGTGCTCGATATTAATAATAATAAGGGTCTCCCTATATATCTCTATAAATTGAGATTCAATGATGATAGTTTAAAGAAAATTAATTTATTAATTTAAAACTAAAAATGACCGAATCATGTTCGTATATAAAAACACTTTATACATACCTACCTCTACTTGAATATCTTTTACATATGGCACTAATTTAATTTCATAAATATGTACAATTATGCAATGGTTTTCTTTTTTATTCATTTTATTAATTAACTCGACTAGTTAATTAATTTGTTCGTCAACTAATTAACTTAACTTGCTTAAATTATCATTGGCTTAACATAACTTTTAATCGTTAATTCAGTTAAGTTAACACTTACAAAACAAAGAAATCGTTAATCTATATTTTAATATTCACACAGTTAATGTACCTACATTAATCGTGTGGACTGAAATATTTTCATATTTTTATAATAATTCAGTTATTTACGAATGAATTGATTTGATTTATTTTTACAATTCCTTCCGTCAATTTACGATAGTCAACATTATTCAATACTGTTGGTTAATTCCGATTTCCAGATAACTTTCGTGTTTGTTGTTCTTTAATCATTTGTTTTTTAATTCTTTTGAATTTCGTATCACCCATATAGGCCATATAATATGGTTGTGGTCATATTATTTATATAGATATAAGATATAGGTAGGTACCTATATTATTTTTGAGATACTTATATGAATAATTTTAATGAAATATTAAGAAAAGTTGGTAACTAAATAAATGTCAAATACTTAATATTAAAAAAAGATGGTGGAAAAGTTAATTTTTATAAATAATTTTTAAAAAAGTCTATAGATTTGGGTTTTAAAGGTTAAATGAAAAATAAAAAAGCCAGAAAAGCACTTCGCGCATCGGGTAAGATACAGGTGGAAGAAGTAGGTCTATCATCCTTTCAGTCCTCGTACAGAATAGTTTATTATTGTTATCTTACATTTAAAAGTAATAACAGCTTTTAGCTCAGCTCAAAATCTAAATTTTTTTTTTTTAATTGAGTTAAGTTAATATTTTTTTTTTAATGTTAACTTTTAACTTTTAAGCAAACTTCACTCGATTAATTTTTTCTATTAATCTTTAATATTATATACCTATCTATATTTACAATTTTGATAACGTTAACAATTATTATTATTATGAATTTATAATCTTATATAATATATATATATATATATATATATTTAGAGTTATACTATAATATGCATTAATATTACAAGGTAAATTTCCGGCTGTAAGTGGGTAACAATTCCGATGTCCTTGCTTCCGAAGTACTTTACAATATTGGACGCTGGAGGCAGATAATGCTTCCCGAGTACATCTCGGGGTTTGCACCCAACTAGAAGCTGAGCTTATTATTTAATTTATATTTTAATAGGCTAACTCCAAGTAGATGATTTTTCATAAAAGAGAACATTTACGCTTTTTATTTAATTACACAGACCGCTTTCCGACCGGGCAGCCGTTTTACGTTTTTCTCTAGGTTAGGTTAGGTACTATACTATTAACCCATGTATATATATATATATATATAAACGTATTATCATATTGTATTAAAGAGATAAACTCGACGATTTAATATAAATAAGTTCCATGTTAGTTTATTACAAAAAAAACAATCAGTTTCGAGTCCATATTCAATTTTTACTGTATTTATCATATTTATATAATCGTAGCTAGTACCTACATGATTTTTATTATTGTTATTATTATTATTCAATACTTTGAGAACAACGTATTGTTCTCAAAATATAATGGCCCACAAGTTATTAAAATATTTACGATTGTAGGTACTATCTATACATTTTCTAAATTTTGTATGAACCTTACTAAATATTACTTCTTATTTATTACATATTTATCTGAAATGTATACATTTTCGCATGTAAGTTTGATCAACTAAATTTAGTAGGTACCTACTATAAAATCAATATATTACGGTAGATATCGGACATCCTGAGTATTTTTCACAATTTTAATAGATTTTTATTGTATGAAAATCGATACACTCAAGCAAGATCCGAGTGAAGTTATGTTCGAGTTCATATATAAATCGGAGAACGATAATAGTTCAACTGACTAACTCTGAGATTATACACTTTGTCCACCTTTTTATTCGAAAAACTTTTGTGGTTAAAAGGCTATCTTCTAGAAAGCGGATGTTCTTTTCATAACTATAACAGTAAGTGACTATTACTATTAATCCCAATATAGTACTCGAATATAGTAGGTACTCAAAATCTGTCGCACAACTTGAAAACAGTTTCATTTATTAAATGTTGCATTTAAAAAAGAGATTTTTTTAACTAACAGCAACTGAATCTTACAAATCCTGATGTACCAAATGTAAAAGTTTAAATTTAAATACACGATTTTCACTCAAAAGGCGTCATACTTAAAATGAGTTTCAATTATAATGTGTCACATTTAAAAGGAGCTGCATCCAGTAAGTGTTGCTTACAAACTAATTCTTATATATTTTATGAAATAATAATATTTTTACCAAACCATACGAAGTTATAATCCACCAGCCATATAACCTAATCCTATATACCTATTAAACTTTTATAAGAATGTGCTATAGATTATAACAAAAAAACGACATTGAATTCTCAACATATAGAAATAACGTTAAAAAACAAAACAAAATATAATGATTTAAAACATAAAAAAAATAATTTCATGTTATACAATGGTGTATAATCTATTCAATATTGTAGATTATCCCTATGAGGCACACGTTCATACAATCTACTTACTTCGTTACCAGCAAAAAAATCGTATGCATATTGTAATAAATATTACACTTATAAATATTTAATAAATAAAATATTCAAATTATGAAAACATAATATATTTTATTTGAGTTTTAATATAGTACCTAATATAATACGTGTTAACATACATAGAATAAGCTATTAGTGTATAGTGATTAGGTACGTATATATTATGAAATTTCCTATTTTAGGGACGGTTTTAGAGGTAAAATTATGAAAATCAAACCTCTATACTTTATTTACAAGTGCATATTATTATATTTTTTTTAATAAATTTCAGTTTTAGTTGAAAAACAAAATTCAAAGCAATATTCTTTACCGTACAGTGATTAAGTTTTAGAAATTGCATTATCTGGTTACTGATTGACCACCATGATGTGTGGGTGGGTTCGCGGGATTGGTACATGTACATATTCGCTGGCGATGCATTTTCCCTGTGCACGTATGGAATATATGCGTTACAAAATGGTTTTTTCTTGAAAAATATTTTTCGAACATAGGTTATTTTTAAGAAGTATCTTGATATTTCCAAAAAAAAAAAAATGAATATATATATATATATAGGTTGTATAGATGTTATAGGAGTTATCATTTAATTTCAAACTGCTTTTTAAATAGTCGTTTTAAAATATAAATATTTAAATCAAATAATTTTGGTTTATTCTACATTTCTATAACACTACTATACCTACTCAATAGATTCTCAATACCAACCTAGCTTATATATGCTTTGGATATAGCCTATATAATATCAAAATTATTTTTTCACAAAGAAAGAAAAATAACTAGTCACTCACTCGGTAACTAGAATTATTTTTTTTTTATTCTCAGTGAATATACTTCATTGCCTGTAGGCTGTAGACCCCGGAAGGCAGTTGTATAGATCAACCAACTAAGGGCCGTTATTACAATGTTCTGCTAAACATTCCGCCAACGTAGCAGACACATTTATCGGCTACTTTTTAATATTCCATTATTACAATGTTCCGTTACGTGAAATGTCACCGCTAAATATGAGTTAGCGGGCACTTAATTTAGCGGCAGGTTTTGGTGCCTGTTAAAGTAACTAGCGGGAATAATCCATAGATTAGACACCAAAAATATAATATTATTATATTATATTGTAATAAAAGCCGTTTGTTTTATCAGTTGGAGTTATTCAGCATTTTCGCTTACGAATAATACTGTCAACTGTGTACTGTGCATTTATTGCATTTTTCAATGTGCATTTGTTTTATTTGAAATTTCTCGTATAATATACTAATTTAAAATGAATAATATTAATAATTTGATCGAGTTCATTGATGAGGTAAATGATATTGGTCTTAGAAGATCACAAGTTTACAAAGATAGGCCAAATTATTGTAAAATTATCAACCTCTTATGCTTGTGTGAGTCCTAAATGATTATTAGTGTTAGAAATCTGTATCAAAACATTTCCACTCACCCTCCATGCAAGTGCTCAATAATACTGTCGTATAATGCCACTGCTAAGTATAAATACGATAACAAAATTCGTTTATTTTGTTGTTCGTCTTATTATAAATATTGTATTCTTATCATGTAGATACGATTATTCGGATTATTATTGTCAACATAATATATTATATAGGTAGTATAATAATAAGGTAAATATGAAAATGAAAAGTGTGAATCGATCGTTCTCTCGAGTAAGTACCTAACTAAGTATCAATGAAGAATCTATATACCATTGGTTACATATATTGTGTATTAACATGTAAATACAAATTAAAATGTACATTGGAAAGCAGCGAGCGCTGAGATACGCGCCGGAAAAAAATGTAAGCCCATATAGTTTAAATGAGTGTGTACATATACTACTATCAATACTATTCTCCACTAGTAATTTTTCTTCTAATGGCGAAAAATTAGCTTGCCTATTTCGTTTTAATTTATTCATATTCAATTTCAAATATAAAATAATAATTTTAAAATGTAAATTAAACACGAATATCAATTTTAAAAAAACCAACAACATTTATGTTTATCATTAAAAAAAAAATAATAATAAAGTTCTATTATCACATAACAGTTGATTTCATTATTAACCAATGGAAAACATTGTACTATTTAAAATTATCTAACTGATAGTTAGTACTAGCGGTATCATTGTAATAATGGTCTGTATTAAACTCGCCGTTAAAGTACTCGCTACACTAAACTACACGCTAGCTTAACTGGCAGACAGATGAGATTTAACGGAACACTATAATAACGGCCCTAGTCAATAAAATCGTGAAAAATATGTAAAAAAAAAAAAAAGAAAATTTCTCTTAAATTCCACTGTAAATTTCAGTATAATATAATGTTTTTGGTTTTAATGACTAAAATGTTTTTAAATTACCGAATTTAAAAAAATCAAATACCTACCTAACTACAGGAACATACCTACCTATCTTGAAGGCTTTGTATAAGGAAGGTAAATTATAAATTCAAGATTGCTGTCCACACTATTATATGGAACATTTACATATTATAGAACATTTTAAACAAATCTGAAACCGATTAAATGATTTTAAATGAATACGGTAAATAAATCAATGTGATATTTTATAACTACATAATAAAATGCAAAATATTGTTTACTACATTCTATTACATTGAAAATATTTAATGTTTTCATTAAGTATATAATTACTATTACTTACTTAGCATTTTGAATTTTGTACCTATGCCTAGCTTAATAATATTTCTAAACTATGTTTTTGATTATGAACGTAGTGCACTACTATGAGGAGGCTATTGATATTACAATGATTATATTATTATATTATTTCTATAATCAAATTTCCGAACAGAATGAACCGAAAAGAAGCTTATAAATTTTAATATAATTACCTACGAACTACTTAATTACTATACGGTATATGACTTACATACACCGTATACATACTGTATAATGACATTTTAGATTCAAGCAATTGAAATTGGCTAATATTATTATGTTTAGGTTTAGATTTTATTATATTTGTTACCTATTAGAATACGATTTAACAAAGTGTGTATCTGGCTAAAATAGAATGTTTATTCGGATAATGAATAAACTGAAATAATATAATAATAATATAATATATGGGTAACACTATAAAATATTCAAATTTTTAGCTGTAATACTTATGTAGGTATATCACACCGAGCTCACCTCAAAATCTATTTTTTATTGAAAGAAATGATTTATCATTGCTTTAAAATTCAATATATGTGTATTAACCACCCGCATCTTATCCAACGAGCGAAGTGCTTCCATCCCCTATTGGCCGGCTTTTTTTTATTTTTACTGATATATTTTTTAAGTTAAAAGCGTAAATAATATATATTAATAAATTTAATTTTGAACTAGAAATTTATGTTTTTTTGTGGTGTCCTCATTATAAATGCCTCCCCGGATGAGCCCCAAAATGTCTTAATCCGGGCATAAGTATACTATATATATAGAAACGAGTTTTTGTTTTTTCAATAGTTTTCTATTGAAAGTAGAAAAACTACTAGACAAATTAACAATTCACTTCCTTAAATTATAGGTACTAACTATAATCTACCCGTAGGTATATAATATAGATTAAGGTAACTATTAGAAATTTTAGAAAACTCCTTCGTCCTTCTATATGTGAAATAATTACCTAAATATCCTAACCTATACGGATAAATATTATAAGTACGTATAACTTTCATAAAAAAAAAAAAAAAAAAAAGGAAACACGTCGCCACAGAATATATTTAAAAACAAAAACCTCGATATACGTTGATAGAAATATTTTTTAAATTACTGGAGTATTTATTCTCGTTTCGAGAATCTTCTGTCGTATCGTATATGCTCATAGGTTTTTCTCTATATTTTTAAATATTTGACTATTATTTATACAAGAAAATCGATGTAACGAGAAATCACACCCTGTATATACAACACGTACACGTTAGTATGTATTATATACACACACACATACACATATATATACACGTACATATACGTAGAGTGTATATACGCGTTTATTGGCCTTATTTGCGCTAACGGCCCTTTGCGTTTGGGGGCGTAGGCCCTTTGTTAGCGTCGCGTCTCTCGGATGTCAGCAAAAGCACGCCCGGGTGACACGTTCTGACAGTTATATCCAACGCGTATAGGTATATATTATATATTATTAATGTGATATTAACGCGCGTCATCCGGGCAATACGCGCGCGTGTATATTTTACGGTCGTATCGTTGTCGCCGGACTAGTTTTTCGTGATTTTAAGTCCCGGACATTATTACTATATCACAAACAATCAAAAACGGCCAGACAGGATGTAAAGATTTGTATAAAACTATAAACCCCCTCCCCCCTCTGCCACTTGAGATAACTCGTTATATTTATTATATAAATGGATATCCTTTGCATCGTGTACTAGACAAGAAGCTATTATTTTTTTAGATTTTTTTTTTTTAGCAATATCACTAAATCTTATATACTAACATTGTTTTTTAAGTAAGTACACCCCACCACATAAAAAATCAACGTTTGCCAATTGAAATTATAGGCAGTGGTCGTAAATTCAAGGACAATTTATCTTCGAAAATTATCCGTTAAATTACACATAATTAAATAATACTAAGTCATAAAAAAATGTCTTACAAAGTTTTAAAAATCCGATTAAAAGATAAAAGATTTTATATTATTAGAAAAATGGTAGGTTATAAAATATATAAGTCGGTAAAAGTTGTACTATTTTCCGTATAGTACAAGTATATTTTTAGTCTTAAATAATTGTTCCTCTTCTAAAATAATACAAAATATAGCAATTTGTCTTTTTTTCTTTTACAATTGGTAGTTTAATTTTTTTTAATTGGCCATTTAAATTATTAGTATGATAAATAGGTACTACACGATAAATAATTTTGTTCGAATATTGGATCTTGATTTTAAATATTAAGAACGGTTTAAAGTCTTTAAGTCAGTCAAGAGAACCAATGAATAGGACATGCTTCATCCTAATAATAACTTATTAAAAACAAGAAAATAAGATATTTTTTATTTCTTATAACAGTGATAATAACACTATGGTATAATCATACAGGAGGACGCTCTTGGCCATCACATATGAATATATCGTCGCGCTTTTATCCCTCGAAATTTTTTTTCGTAATATACTATAACCAAATCAATATGAAACCAATTAATTTTTTTTAAATGGCGCCTTAGAACCAAAAATAATTAATAATGTGGTTTGATGAATATATACATATATATATATTTTTTTAATGTTCAATTTATCTCATATTATAGTATATAAGTTGTGTACGTATACGTATACCTTTATGTACACCTATACTACGATAGTGCACTCATCCGCGACGATTATGGTTATTTTTTAGGGTTAAGCGACAAAATGTTTTTAACAAACTTTTCGTATATACACAGTCATTAATAAGTTTAAGTCACTGCAGCAGTGTACACACATTATACATATTTTTATATGTATATAAATTATACAACGGTTCTTTCGTCCGCGTTCGTTCTATGATACGCTTTTATTTTTCTCGGCGAAGAAAAACGAACCGAAACGCAGCTGATACGGTATAAAACCACGTGAAAGGAGTCAATGGCGTGTGCCTCTCGATATTCCATCATCTTTTTTGACGTTGAAGAGGTTATAATATACCAGTGCGGCCCGCTGTGAGACGCCACTGGCGTCAAATGTCAACATATAAATATTCAGCTGGTTACCAGGGGGGGGAGGGGGGGAAGGACTTATTAATGAACGAAGACGAGGGTGCTTCACTATCGGGTTCTGTCAAACGATATACGGATATTTCACCTCTTTTTTTCCATATTATATTGATGACTCGTGTACCGTATATTATTATATCCATGGACGATAATGTCTGAACTTGTAGTGTTAATTCTGTAACCTTTTTTCTTTTTTTTTCTTTTTTTTTGGCATTATACACCCGCCCATCGATCTCTTCCAAAGTTTCACTCGCCATATAATAGCATAAGGGCAGTGACGTCTTTTAAGATTTCGTTGCTCTATAGGTATCAGACGTGTATTCATTTTACCTCATTCAATAAGTAAAATAATTTTAGTTACAAAGAAAAAAAAAAAGTGAATAAATCACCCGAAACCGCGAACGTTTTTAAAAATTCACTGCCCGGAAAAATTTCCCCTCTAGCCCCTCTAAATACGGTACTGTTCAGGGGGGTACTCGATGAGTGAAAAATAAGGAACCTTCCGAAAACTTTATGTATGCAAATTGATTTATACGTCCCTAGATGAAAAATTAAGTCCTGAAAAACTTCTCAATCGCCTTAAAGCGAACGGTAACTGCTATTTATTAAAAGACCAAATTTGTAATTTGAGGCTAGTGTGCTATTGAGTAGATATTGCCACTCACTACTAATTTCATATTCTGAGTGATTGTATAATCAATACTCTGTCCAGCGAGATAATACACAACAAGTCAACCAAAAACTTACGAATACCGTTGAAAAATCATCATACGATGACATTTCGTATAATTCAATTTCTGAGTTATTCACTTGATACGTTTAAATATTATTTTATTTATGAGAAAATGCAGATAAGTGATACTAATCCACAATTCGATTAATAAAAAATATATCAAGAATTTAATAATCGCCCATCTACAAACTTTACCCGGCGGCCTCAATCTCGCAATAGCGTGTATGCACTCCTATAATAATTACAGTTGGTATAATTGCATTTAAAGGTCAAACAAATAATGTTATTTTTTATATCAAAAACGTTCACTGTTTTAATCAGTCCATTATTGAAACCTAAAGCCTACTCTGCCTGAAGCCGTATTACTCCTGTCTATAGGGCTCTTTACTAGAGATGTTCACTCAACGATATAGTTTTATATGAACATTCATTGACTCGAAAAAAACATATTATATTTCTTAGTTAAACATTAATTGTATTAATTCGACAAATATAATTCGTTTTTAAAACTTTCAGTATATATAGGTACGTATTAAATATTCAATATTGAGATGTTGTATAAAGTTAATATCTATATAGGTACGTCTTACGTTTATATGAATAAACAGTAAACTGGTATTTACAAGGTACCTATTAGGTAAAGATGATTTTAAAATTTTAAGCCATTTCATAATAGTTAAGTAGTGTAAATTTCGGCACCGTCGGCGGTTATATGATTTGGGTTTAATATTAAATATAAATAGGTATGGAGAAATCGCGTGGTTTCACGACACGTATGTCGAATATTTGATTGAATTTTTTGTTGAACTGCACAAAAATGTGTTTTAATAAATAATTAATTTGGTAAACGTAGGTTTATATAATTATACTAGATAGTAACGACTTTTAAATTATTTTATACCGACCATTCAAATATCACGTATTCATCGTTTGAGTTCTTATATTATAACGAACTAGAATATATATATAGTATAGGTATAGCATATACCATGAAAAGCGAACCCACGTTAAACGGTTGACAAGACGTGATCAACCCTCTTTTATAAATATTACTATTGGAAAAATAAAAATAAAGCGTTACTTATAAAGAAACTTGATTAACGTCACGGTCTAGGTGATTTACAAAATAATCTCGACCCTGATTAATGATTATAATATCAAATCAATATAGTTAAGGCACGGTGGAAAAATAGCTTTCATGGATATTTATCAATTTCCAAACGCAAAAAGATCATTAGGTTAGGTTATATGTTTATAAATAGAGAACCTTGACTATATGTATTTTTAATGTTTAAGTATACTTGAAAATTATAATATATATTTCGACCAAGGACATATTTGGAGCAGATTCTGTAGGGTTTGGACCCACTACATTTTTTTCTACATCTTATATAGGTATTACTTAAAACACAATACTTCATATTTATTAATTTTTTTATATGACTTGTGTGAATTTTTAAAAATAGACCCTTAAAAAGTGTCTTGTGCCTATATAAGCTTATTTTATCGAAATCAACAATTTCTTGGTTATTCTAATTTATATAGATACTATATATATGTAAGAATATAATAGCATACTTAAATTATTGTAAATAGGTAGATATGTATTTAAAATTAATAAATAAGAGTATGTAATAATTCTATATCAGGGTCTATAATCTATATAATTAAATTTTAATCAATATATATAATATGTATTATATATCAGTTAATAAGTCATATACTCCAATAATTTTTACAAATTATAAAAAAATTAAACATACTATGCATAATTAAGGGCTACAATAAAGTAAGTGTATATAGATATAAAAGTTATTTGTCGATATTATTTTTTACTAAAATATTATAAGTCAAATCTGATTTTTATACTAACAAAAAAAAATATATATACTAGTTGAATTACCCGGCGTCGCTCGGATAAGATTGTTTTGTTTTAAATATATACAAACTTTTTTTTATAGGTACAACATAGCAATCTTATGCAACTTACGGTTGCCCCAGTGTTTAGTATTTTACGTCATATTCTATTTTGATAAAATTAAAAAAAAATTATTTTATATACTTACAAATGGCATAGAATTTGACATCATCGTCACCTATGATACTCAAACTTCTGCAGAAAATCAATTATTCATAAACTTCTCAGAAGGTTTTAATGGTCAATTATTCATGAACTTATGATTTTTTTCATTTCAAAAAATATGGGGGGGGGGTGAAATGTTCAGGTTAAATGTTATGATATGCGAAAAATCTTGAAAAAATAAAGAAAAAAAAATGTCCTAGAACCCAATTGCAGCGCCACCTGCCGGGTCCAATTGTGAATCTAAACCGCATCCAAGGACCTACACTAAAAAAATTAAGATCGGTCCAGCCGTTTTTAGGAGAAGTTTGAATACTTAAACGAGGACAGAAGAAATATATATATAAAGATTAACTACATAACATTCATGACAAAAAAATAAACAGGTATGACAGCAACTTACATGTTTTTGTTCAACCCGCGCAATCATGGTGGACGCTTTTCTCCGCTTATCATCATCTCAGTATCTACGATTATCATGATTTTTGTTATCTTATTTTTATCTTATTGC